>QGMF01000176.1:0-54108 GCA_007821475.1 Lachnellula arida
CTCTTTATAATTATACTTTTTATAATTCTTTTAATAACTTCTACTAGTATATGTAATCCTCTATTATATTTATAATAATATAATTACTTCTAATAGGTCCTCTATTACTCCTTTTCTACTAAGTAGATAGTAGCTATATAATAGGTAGTACTTATATTATAAAAAGGAGAATATTTATAATATAAGTATTACTTATTATATAACTATTATCTATCTAGTAAGAAAAGAGTAATAGAAGACTTTAGAAAGTTATCTCTTATTAGGCTTACTAGAAAGTTATCTCTATTAGATAATACTAGAAAAAAATCTTCTTAACTCTTAGAAAGAGTTTATAAGACCTTTAGAAAAGAGCTATATCTTATCTAGCTAGCTAGTAATATAACTTAGAATATATAGCTTTATATAAGACTAGTATAGCTACTATAATATAAATATAAACCTATTCTAGCTTTATAAAGAGCTAGAGATTAGTCTATTATTTAACCTACTTATTATTTAGTAATCTTGCCTACTAGTCTATACTTTATAACTCTAAACTTTAAGAAAAAGGGTTAGAAACTATTTTAAACTCTTTTATTAATATCTAAAAGTCTATTAGTTATAATAATAAGCTATTATAAATTAAAGTTATTATAAAAAGGTGTTCCGCAAATCACTTTACCGACTAAAACTATTAAAAATCCTAATACTACGACCGGATTATAGTCTCTCTTATTAGCTCTATAGTAGGATACAAGGCCGTTCTGGACTGAGTTGCCTTAGATGATCGACAGGAATAGCTTTGGCTTATCAAGCATGAAGATTAGGATGAGCAGATATCAAGACTACGATTATACCTAGTGTTAGGTCGAGTGATGCATTAAAGACATTTGTCTTGCGATTTGCATAGCGCTTGGAGGTTAAACACTAGGATGGAGTTGGTGAGTTACTAGGTATCGCGGACACGCTATTTTCATTAGCATGCTTTATATTGCGGAGGATACCCATGAACAAAACATGACGTTACTTCATTATGGATGGCTATGGTTCATATGCAGAGTATATCGCAAAGTATATCGTATGTTCAAGGTGGAATTATCTCATTAATCTGTACTCTCCGAAAGCTTCGCTTGAAGCCTTTTACTCTTTTTTCGCCAACTTACGCTTGATCCAACTAGCGACTTTTTCTGCGGGACATGTTCCATTATGCGAGTGGTGATATCTGGACCGCTGACGAGCTTTGCCCTCCTGTACTTCATTAATGGTGAGGAGCTCGAAGTCTCCATCATAGACTGTCATGATGCGCCCAACGTCGCTTAGCAAAAATGACCATAAATCGTCGTCGCTTGAATCTAAATTTTCCCACTCCTCGTTTGAGTACGGCTCGAGTGGGGTGGGCTTAGTGACTGGGTGCATTTTAAGTCCGTCGGGGATCACATTTTTGTGGCCTGGATGGACAGGGTTGGATATGAAGTCGGTGAAGCACTGACCCTCTGAGGATGGATCTAGGGATTTATTGACTGGTCTCGTCACCTCCCTCCAACCCTCACCATTCGTCAAGCATGTGAAGTGCTGGACGACATTGTCTCCTTCGATGTAAAACCAGTCTACCTCTTCCGGGGCGGGGTCGACGATGGCAAAGCTATGTGCGAGGAACTCGTTCAGGATTGGGGAATCCATTTTGTGGATGTTCCTTGAAATGTTGGAAACCCGTTACCCGTTCTGACAAACGATTCAATAGTTTGGTGGAAGTGATGATCGAAGAGCTGACTTGTGTGTTGAATAATAAACTAGGTACAGCTCCTCCTTGGTGGAAAACATGATCTTATAGAAGCACAATGCCATTGTTCCATCACTGAGAGCTGCGCAAAGGTTCTTGCTACAGGACAGGATTTGCGAGACAAAGGATTCGGCAAGAGAAGCGAGGAGTCGGACCTTTCATTAATTAGAGGAAGTCTGACATAACAAAGTACAATTTAACAAGGCGCAATGTCATTGTCTTTCAGTCGGTTGTACTCCGTACCGGGTAGGTACTGGACCAGATGATAGGAAGTCGCTCCGAAACTCAAGGAGTGCAGGACCGCAGGTGGACAAAAGGGAATGAATGCCTTATACCCAATTCGGTTAGCGGCTACTATAGTAGGTGTAGGTGTCACCACCTGCCCGTCGACAATTTAACGACACCTCCTTTTCCTAACACACACAGGAGAAATCAATGTATTTTCTTTCAAGATCTATCGACCGCCTTTATGCTCGTACAGTATTGCATTCTCATATCCAATTCAGAAATAATCCAATATTACAACAAATCCGCGGAATGAAGCGAAAAGCAGCGAGTCCAGAGCCATCGGCTAGGAAAGCAGTGAAAGTCGATGACTATTGCAGCGTTCAGACAAATAAAGATACAAATGGTAATGCCATATGGCCAGCCCCTGAAGAGCAAATGACATCTGCTCGGATGTTCTTGAGAGAATGGTATGTTCAAGAGAGAACATTCCAAATCATGTGATTGACTCTGGGAAAGTGCTAAAGCCAACAAACCAACCCTTATTGTCCCAGATAAGGACGCGGATGGTCTCAGCTCTGGTGTCATTGTTCATAGGCTTCTTGTAAAGCTGGGCCTTGATCCGAAATTTCTCGACGTGCACCTGGTACGTAAGGGGAAAAACATCCATGAAGAAGATGAGCGGAAGATCATGCTCGAGAAGAAGCCGCAATTTGTTATTGTTCTCGACCAAGGGAGTAGAAAAGGCCCTCCAGTGGTTGATGGTAGTCAGGTTAGGTCGATTGTCATTGATCACCACTTCAGTGACGACTTTCCAGAAGGTGCCACGGTAAGAGCAAATTTCCTTTATAACAAGTCCCCTTTATTGACATCGTCAAGGTTGTGTCTGGATGCCATTGTCCGCCAGTAGCAACAACTTCTCTAATCACTTACGAGATCTGCAAAGAGCTGCATCCAGATATTGCCTCTGAATGTGGGTATCTGTGCGCAATTGGGACCCATGGTGATCTAGGGAACACGCTGAAATGGCTACCACCGTTTCCCAACATGACGGAAACCTTTAAGAAGTACACCAAGAAGCTGATCAACGATTGCGTCTCTTACATCAATGCTCGTGTGTTCACCTCTCCTTCCTTATTTCATAGCTAAACCGTTTAGCTCGGCGGACTGGGACGTACGACGTGATCACGGCCTGGACCGCTCTTCTCGAGGCCAAAGATCCGAAAGAGATCTTAAATAATCGACGCCTTGCTTTGGCAAGGCAGGAGATCAATGAAGAGGTCGAGAAGCGGACGCACACTCCTCCCAAATTCAGCAAAGACGGAAGAATTGCGGTCCTGAAGATAGATAGTCAAGCTCAAGTGCATCCTGTCATTGCAACACGCTGGGTAAGATTGACATCCTCATCACCTCTGCCCCAGTCTCACGGATATTTAGGCAAGCCACTTGAAATCAAAAGCCCTCGAAATTGTCATGGTAGCGAACTACGGATACCTGCCCGGCAAAGTCAACTTCTCTTGCAGGATAGCACGTTGTGCGCGGGGCAGAGACACACCGGTGAACATCATAGAGTCCCTAAAGGCAGTCGCAGACCTCGACACCACAGACCTTGTAAAGAGACTCGGCGATAATTTTGCTCGGGGTCATAAAGAGGCATCGGGTGGTATCGTGAATACTGCCGAATTTGAAGAGTTGTACCTGTTGATGAAAGTTGGGGAGAAACCCGATAAGGAGGAGGGTGACGCACCGAAGAAGAAAGCAGAGAAATCCCCACAGAAGAACACCCTAAACAATTATTTCAAGAAGCCTTGAATGGGTATGTAAATGGACTTTCTGCACCTGAACACTTACTGATCTTGCCGTGCTAAGCAGTACCGGAATAGCGATTTCGGTTTTCAGGGGATAAAAATTTCTCAACACGAACAAAATTGCTTTATTAGCACGACAAAGCTTATATATCCGCAGAGACAGAAATATTCGTCCCGTATTACATTGTGAATAGCACAAGAAGTTACGGAACAAAAAAGCCCTTAAAGGAATAAAACCTCGGAAGTTTCTATAAATATTTCCCTACACAATCACCACTCCCAACACAACCACATCCACCCAATAACACCACACAACCCAAATCCCAAAACACCAGAATCTCGACAGCAATGTCGAAAATCACCAACTCAGCTCGGGGACCAGCCAATCCTCCACCTACCCCGCCACGCCCTCGTCCTGGACAGTATGCAAAGCCTACACTCGCACGTCGTCCAGGCGGGCAACTGGTAATGGTGTAGGCAACGGTCGGGTTAGATGATCTTTGTACGAATAGAAAATGCTTATAAAAACTCAAATGATGCCTGATTAATATAAACGTGTAATCTAGAAGATGTGAAATATTTGACTAGTTGGCTAGTTGAAGAGCATGGCAGTTAGTAGTGCCTCCGCCCCCCCCCCCGGCTCTTCACTTTTCACCTACCGCCCTTAGTGGATTTCTTTGTATAATCCGTAATAAATGTTTTTGATGATAAGCAGAATAGTACAAAATACCTGGCATGATTATCTACTCTATAGACAACAAGAAAAAGGCGGCCGCATACTAGGTATAGTAGGTAGTCCTGTTTCTTCTATTGTCCCTTTTAAGAGTTTAGCGGCCCGAAAAAGAAATATTGAGAATCGATAATAGTTACTAGAACAATTGTGTTTCTTTTCGATAGAACAAAAGTCCTAGCATGGGTTTGAAGCGAACATGGTATATTTTCGTACGCGTAATTTAGAACAACGTCACGTCACGTTAATTCAAAGGCAATATTTCGGTTGAGATCTATTAGGGAGATGTGACTAAGATGTCTAACTCTAGGCTGAACAATGTCTTAATTAGATAAATAACTGTTTTTGAATAATAGACAAAGCTAAGCCAAAGAACAGCAAATGCGAACTATGAAACTCTGTCCCAATAGTATTGCTGCGACTTTTAATTCGGAACAGGAATATTTTCTTTGACTTGAGAAACAGAATAAATCAAGGTAAAAAATCAATTAAAGAACAGACATGTTTGTAGAATTATAAAAGCTCTGAAATTCTCACCCATTTATCATCACAACAACCACATTCACCTTCACCTTCACCACCACCACCACCAACATAAAATACTCCACCATCAAAGAAGACTTTTTTTTTGATCATCAAAAAGACACATTCGATCAAAATGACGTTGAGGATGAATATCAAAGTCCAAGCTCGACGATGCAAAAAACCCGCAGGACTAAAACTATGGGATAGGTACCTTGAAGTATTGCTCCCGGAGAACATGATGCCGGATCTGACAAAGAATATCCAGTGCCCAGCTAGCAAGCAGCTCGTGATTGCCTGCGAAGTCGATCTCCCTGCGCGCAGGACCCCCGGACGCACGATCCTCAGAGTGCCGGTGGGACACCTGTATTCTAGCCCAGAAAAGAGATCCCGTCCTGATATTGACGTAGAGCTGGATGAAGAGCAGGCAGCGGAGCCTGTCCTCATGCTCATGTTTGATGTCGTGAAGAGCGTGCCTACGTGGCCGTTGCTCTCCTTGGGAGACAAGGTCTCATACGAGATCCGAATGCCGTTCCGGGATGCTCACGGAGAGATTACGGGATTGGTACGTAGGGGCCCAGATGATGGGCCTACGGATCTCACGGGCAATCTAGTAGTTGAGAGCCCTTCAAAGGTAACACCGACTCAAGGCCCAGTTGTTAATCGTGCAATTGGGCTACACCGAACAAACGCGATAAGGAGGGTTACGCGGAACCCTTCGGACTGGGAAGCAGATCTCTGTTTCCCAGCGCGGCCCACGAAGTGGCGAGGGACCGTCACGAAGTTTCTCGGACGCCTCTCCTTGGGGTTGTCGAAGAGGGACATGTAAACAACAGGTCTGCCAGGAGCACTTATCTCAAGTAGGTGAGTGCTTTATGATCTTTCCCTATTCCTTGATCGACTCTGAAGAGTCGAGACAGGCCCAGCAGCAGGAGCGTCTTAAACAGGTGCGTGGTCCATTCTCTCTTCCTGAGATTCAGGCAGAAGGAGTGAGGGCATGCCGAGCAGGAGTATGCGTCTTAGACAGGTGAGTGTTCCATTCTCTTTTCCTAATTCTTTACGAAGTCTTGGGAGAAAATGGAATTTTTTACCTTTAGAAGTGGCAACGTTGAAAATTGATAGACTAAAATAATAATAAATCCCCAAAAACACGCTAGAAAAATCGAATAAAGTAAATTGTGACATGAATACGAGAGACAATAATTATAAGTGCAAGAACTCGACTAGTGTTTGGTGGGGCAGTTCCAACCAAGGGTGACCTTCAACAAAGACGATGAAAGCTGTACAAATGATCAAATAATCAAAGAATATTACAAAGCCCATTGAAATCAAAAATACGTGGCAAACAATGGAACAATGAAACATAATAATTCCGTGAAAGACCGACAAGCAGCGGATACTGTTACAGATAAGCACCAAAGAAACCCCCCACTGAAAACAATATTGTCAGAATCCCATAAAAGACCCACAACACGTGAAATATTAACTTGAATCGATCCAAGAATCAAGCAGACCTATAAATCATTATCTATCATAATGACCCAAACCATAATCACCCTCCAAGCGGAGCGCCAAAGAGTAGAGAATCCAGAAGGAGCACAAGCAAGAGACAGATACTTCAAGCTAAGAATCGACCGGCAAGCTTTCAAGGCTGCCTCACGATCTACAGCAGCACCTAAAATAAGAAAACGTAACGCCCCGCAATACTTCATCCACCTGATTGTCAATTTCCCCAAACGAACAACCTCAAAGAACACGTTCGCCATTATACCCATGGGACAACTCGCTGCAAGCCTCCCAAAAGACAGCACCCAAGATGGAGATCTCGTGGTTGAAATCGACGGATCGCTGGGAGATCCACCGCTCTTGATCATTGAGCTTAAGATTAAGAAGAGAACGGAGATGCAGTTAGACAAGTACTGGGCGATGCTGGAAATCGGGGATGAGGTTTTCCCCAACGTGCTAAGACCGGAAGACATAAACGGACAGGAGGTTATACCCCAAAAGGCAGAACTAGAGCCTGGGCCACAGCCAGCACTAGAACCTTCACCCTCATTCTGGCCGTTACCTCTGCCAGAAACAGCCTCAATGCAAATGATATTCCAGGCAGGCACTGGTGAATTGGATCACGTCAAATTAGCAGATCCAACGCCCTGGATTAGTCCCACCGCAGCCATGCGGCGATCTTCGATCTCAGATGACGATATCTACTTCTGTATTCTCTTCAAACACCCCGCGCGCGTGGCCAGAGACCACCGAACCCTAGAACCGAGGAGGGAGATATCGTAGCTGAGTTCGGAATCCAGCTTCGTCCAACAAGAGTCATCCACCCAGCGGACTGGTTTGACGATCTGGCTTTTGGTATTCCCGTCGAAGGCGTCCCCATCGTACTGCTATCGGATCCGCCTGCTGAGCTTCAAGCTTCGGACTCTGCCGCACGCGTGAGATTTGATGGAGGGGTGGAGGTGATTGGAGAGTCGAAGCCACTGCCACGACCGCTTCACGCTGCAAAACCAGCCCTTCGACTACCGACGCCAGCATTTCCGGAATTTCGCCGTCAGCCGTCTCCTCCTCCGCTACCAGTGCAGCAGCCCCAGAACACGCTCTCGAGAGTGTTCAGGGGTATCAAACAGAGCATTGCCGAGCCAGAGGGCAAAGGGCATAGGCGTGTGAATTCGCTCAGGTTTTGGGGGAAGAAGCGAGAGTAGTAAGTGATCGATTGTCTCTTTCATTTCGCAGGACGGAATTGAGAACATGTATTACAGTACTAATGAGAATGAGAATGAGAATGCACAAATATATATTCAAAATTAAAATGAAAACCGTACCCTGTTTAGATGAGTGAAATGAAGTATGTATGAGAAGGCACTTGCCAATAATTCTATATTTTGTTTTAAGTAAATCCGGACTTTTCCTAATAGCTGGTACTCCATGAATGAAGTATCTATAGAACTTGCTACATCGTCCCCTGCATGACTATTCTGCCAGGACGAGAGCAGAGGGGGTGACAATGACTGTGAAAGCACCAAAGCAAACCCCTCCTACCCTGGTCTTCTTGGTAGAATAGTTAGGCCTTGGACGAAGTATAAAGCAGCCTCTCGAAGGATGTGGAAATGAAAGGATTAATCTACAACAATGGACCGGCGCCAGGACCGCTATGGAAGGACAGCACACCTCTTTCACGCTTAAAATAATCGCACGATCTTCTTTATCTTGATTCTAGCATGAAACAAAGGACAAAAGGTCTTTGAGATAACAACAATGCAATTGTCATCGTCGCCAGTTAGGGATCTGAGCCCAAGAACAGACACACGAAAGGACCAGATTATTCTAAAGACCACATAATAGAACTAAATTCCCGGCTATAAAAGGTCTGGATAATATGGCAACGTACCGCACATTCTCTCTTTTATAAACCTCGTTACTCAAAAATGGATAACTCGAGCCCGCCCTCCACAAAAACCAACGTTGCGGCAAACCGCTACTACAATTTGGTGGCTAACCGGGACGATTATCGGAGGGTGGTGGAGAGAACGACCAAGAGCACCCAGCCCAATTACGAGGTCGACATCCTCGTCAACATACCCCAGGAACCACGGCCATGGAAAGATACGCAACGATTTGTCTACATCAACACGAGACACTTCTACTACGTCCACGACGCCCACTTGGACTACAAAACCATCCAGGTCGAAATTGAGCCCTCTGAAGATGGGGTCTTTGTCTTGACATTGAAGGTGACCCAGAATGGCCCAGACACACACTGGCCGTGGTTACATCCGCAAGACACCATCGCGCCTGTCTTGCGCAAAACCGAGCGCCTCAAAGATTGCTACGTGAAGTCCACCGTGGCCCTGACCACGGAACTGGGATCGGCAGACCATTGGGAGTCGTATGGTAGGGAGAATAATGAACTCGACGAGATCCCTCTCGACCTCCCAAAGATGCCTCCAAGAGCGCACGTTAGGTTCGCTAAGCCTCGTGCCGTCCGCATTGCTCTCACTGCAAGGTCTGATGCAGCAGCGAGAAGATCGGCGCGATCGCTAGACGCGTTGGTGGCTGAGATAGAGGCCGAGACGAAGAAGAAGTCAGAAAGAAGGTAGGGGTGTGGGGAAAAACCAAAGGCCTTCTTTGGCCTTCTTCGTAGTTGTAGTAACAGAATGAGGTCAGTGGCTCTTTTCCTCCCTTCCCATATTTCTTAACACTACTTGTTCTCTTTACAGGATCAGGTGGCATCGGCGTGCTTTAACATGTAAGACTGGTATGAAGATCGAATAATAAAATGAGAATAAAAACATCCAAGAAAATCCCGATTGTGACTTGACTGTGTTGCGATGAAAGAAAATGTGTTCGAGAAAGCACTTGCCGATATAGTGGCCCAAGCTGTGGGAAACGGAAGATGCTGCTTGTTCGATCTTTTGTTCCTGTCTGTTTGAGGTAAATTCAAGAAAGAACAATGTCCCACTGGGGTTCCTATGCTCCAAGTAAAACCCCCATAAACCATGATACAGTATATCCTCACACATAGTATACATCGTTGCCACCCCTTCTTCATTCCGCGATAATATCACCCCTCTCCTTCATCTCCTCCACCAAAAACCTCCACTCCTCTTCCCGCACCTTACTAACACTTATCCGCGCTAGCTTCAACATTTGCATCTCCTCCAGCGGGTTGCCCTTTGCTTGTTGCCAAGCCTTCAGCTCCTTGAGCGTGATGGGCGTTTTTAGCTTCTGTTTGAAGACCACGTGCACAACGGACCATTTGGGGTTGTCGGGTTTGGAGGATGCGTCATAGTAGGGCGCTGAAGAATCATGTGCCGATACTGTGCTATTGTTAGTCGAAGGAAAAGAGACGCATGCTAAGGTAAACGGTACAGTCTGGAGTATGTTCTTGTACGATCTCCATGGTGCCTACTATGGCGGGAATTTTGCAAGAAGAATGGTAGAAGAAGGCCAAGTCGCCCTTTTTCATGGAGCGCAGGTTGTTGCGCGCTGTTGTGTTTAGTATCCTGCAGTCATCAATGGGCTCTTTATTGATGTACCTGGATATGCTCGAATTCCTGGGGTGAAGTTAGTTTTCGGGCCAAATCTTCAGAAAAGGACAATTACCATCCCAAGGTTCTGGTTCAGTCTTCGCGGCTAGGTCATCGATTGAGAATTTGATGTCCTTGCCTTTCTCGAAACGCGATTCGGGCTCGGCTTTCATCAGCCAGTATTGACGGCCTGTCGAGGCTTGATCGGTTTTAGCGGATGAAGCCTTTTTCTTGGATTTGGCTGGTTTTGTTGATTTCTGGTAACATGTCAGATATGTCCTCTTCAGTTCCGATGGGACTATGATTGAGACTAGAGATGCCCAAAAAAGCATGTCTGATTGAGGAGTGGGAGTAGCAGCGGAGCAGCAGCCACGTGACCAGTCGACCGACGATGTTGACATTGACTTCAAAGGAAGGCGTGTTTTGGAGGTTCAAATGAATGTTTCTAGGAAGAATCGTTTAACTCACAAGTTCCTCGCTGTCTTCCACTTTTCCGTTGACAGCTGCATCTGCATCATGTTCCTTTCCCGCCCTTCCCGCCGTTGTTGCTTTTTTTACCTTTCCTGCCTTTTTAGAGATTTGGGGCGTTGCTATTGGCTTTGAAGTCTGCTGTTCAGACTGTTCTTTTGGTGTTGATACACGACGGCTTGATCGTCGGGGTTCATCGAGTGATGCTTCATCTCCAAGATATTTTGCTTTCCTTTTGGGCATTTTGGTTTGCTTGGTGGGAACTCGTATGCTAAGTAGGGAGGGAGAGGCAGGTTGGGAGGTAGACGCGTACAGAATGATAGTCGAGGTCGAAGTCGAGGTCGAGGTCGTACAAAATCACGCTAGAGCCGGGGCGGGGTGGGGTGGGGTGGGGCGGGGCCTATGGTCGTTTTTACTCGGTAGAAATGGATCAGATCGGATCCAACAATCCCATCCCAGCCCAGTTCTTTCTACCTCCGTACCGCCGCCTCCGTACTTCGTAGCAAACACTCGTGAAGGATCGTTGCTTTGTACCCTGGCCTGGCCCGGGTAGATTTGCAGAACTTCGTGCTACCTACCTACCCATGCTTGGGCGGGCGGCTTCGAAGTATTGGGCCATGTCTCATGCAGGGAAGTTGGCATGCGTCCTTGCCAATCCTTGCTCAAAAAGATGGATGTCGAGAACGCCTCCCGTTATTAAAACTGAGGGTCTCATCCATACTGTACCGGTATGTCTCCACAACCACGAGGCAAGTGTCAACATTCGGATATCGGGGCCCAGGAAGCTTCTCCTTGGCCGATTACGATACCATTCATCCCAAGATGGCCCTTTACGAAGTAGTCAGGAGGTGGCCGTACCATGCTGCAATACCTGGTATGATTGTTCGAGTAGCAAGACAAAAGTGGCCGCGTTCAATTTAAGCACTCCGAGTTCCTTCAATTCCGCAGGAGGCATGAAACATCTAGATAGCCTCCGAAGAAATGAGACGAGCAGTGTAAGCAAGAAGGATGTTGAGCAAAAAGATCTCGGACGGTAGATCGCTCTCACAGAAGACTCTGGCCTGAAAAGTGCGCCCCTCAGTTGTTTCCGAGACGGGGGGAACAGAGGTCGGTCGATGTGGAGACCTACAGTGTGTCGATGGAAATGGGACCATAATCATAAATCCTCACCAGATCTGCAGAAGAATAAGAATAAGAGTGAGTAGTATATTGGTCTGTGTGACTATTACCAGGGCAAGCTGGCATACTCCTTTCGGGTCGTCGTGGTTGGCAATCAAGTAGTGTTTTATGACGCCTGACGCCAAAGCTACAGTACAGGAACGCTTATCCGTCAAGTCACGACCTCAGCGTGATTAAAACAGATTGGCCTTGTCCAAACAGCAGCCTTCCTTCTCTGCTCGGCATTTTACTTTTACTTAAGACCCCAGTGCCCCTCATTTTCTCATTCTCATTCTCATTCTCTTTCCTTCCCTTCTCTTCCCATCCCTCCATTCCTCCTTCGATGATTCCATTCTCTACATTTCTGGGGTGCAGCGTTTGAAATTGCATACCATCATCCATCTCTGGTCTGGTAGTGCTATCTCAAGCTGCTGCCGCTTTCGAAAGTCTCAACCGAGATGGCCCAGCAAACGCAGCAATGAGAGGATTCGAGAGAGGCATCAGCATCCGCACCGCACCTCTCCTTTGAGTGAGGAAGTGTCCTCGACTCGTTCACACATCGTCTGAAGCACCTCAAGGTTCCAACTCGAAGGTGTCGCACATCTAAATCTGCTGCTGGGTACGGTGGATCCCACACACTAGGAGTGTCCGTGTCTAAAGCAGCAAGGTGTCCCTGACCGATCTAGACACTACCTTACCTAACTTACCCTCCTCCTGGGTCCCCAATTTTTGCTATACCTCACTGAACCGCCGCTACAGGCGGAGCTGACCATTGTAGGAACATGACGAGAGTTGACGGGGAACTTCAAAAGGCTGCACCTCTTCAAATAAAAGGCATTATTACCTTTATTATTGGGACGAGGACGAGGTGAGATGAGATACGAAGTCGCTTTTCTGGTACCTTATGCGGAGACACATGCACGAAAAGGATGGGGGCAATGATTGGATCGGCTACACTGCTAGCCCTTCCTTCCACGCAAAACAAAGTGGCCTTCTCCCAACAGCCGTGAGTCCGCACAGGACAGCCAAAGCAGGACAACACAGCACAGCACAGCCAGCGCAATTATTCGACACCACACCCAAGTCACCCAACTCTCCACCAGGGACATTCCCGTTCGGCAAACCCCTTCCCACCGACCGACCGACCATTTCCTGCTACCGGACCGGGCTGTACTGTATTGTACCTCTTTTGCTGTCTGTGCTTCGTTGTGTGTACCGCACCGCACCGCACCGCTACTATTCTTCCGGCCAGTATCTCAGACGCTTGCTTATTCTTCCACGTTTCCCTCCGGCGTCCTTGCGCCTCCGCATAATCTTCTGAGTGTGACTGCGTTTTGAGTAAGGTAGTGAGGGGAAAATACAGCGGCTCTCCACCCCATCATCCCATCTTATCCTATCCTATCCTATCCTATCCTGCCCGACCGACCGCCCCGACCGACGCAATCAGTCTCGGCGCGGCGCTTCCAGTTATTGAGCATCATATCGATCGAGCCTCAGGAGTCCCCCTTCTATTCTAGTTCCGGCCTGATTCAAACTCTAAGGTATGTATGTGGCTTTCTCTTGTCATACGTTCACCATCCCCTGAGTCCACACACCACGCCTTCTCTTCTCTTCTCTTCAAGCCTACCACCTCACAGGCGGTGAGTTAGTTGGTCACGAGATCTTGCTCACTCAATAACGTGACATCTATCTCACCTCACCTCACCGCACCGCAATCAATCAATCAACAACCCGATTCCGATCCAAGCACCAGCACCGCACCCTAGGCCGATATCCAAATGCATCGTCCAATGACATGGCATTACTTGGGACAATTTTCACTGACGAACAATGTTCTACAGCCCCGGCTCTAAAGTCTAGATTCCATTTCGACGTACCGTATCAGCCACCTTGCAGCATATTAATAGAGCACGCCTAATTCGGCTTAGTGCGGAATCTCCATAGACGAACCGAGAACCACCAATTTGCCCATTCAACGAGGACCGCGACATCAACAGCGTGTTTAGGTAAGACCCTGCTCTCATTCCTTCTCCTCTGCTGGCCATCTCGATGTCTCGTGACATCTTGTAGATAACCGTCGCGGCTGCTTGAGCTCGCCGTTGAAGTCGTGGATGCTGCTGATGGGCATTGCATTGGTTTCGTCCCATGCCCGCGTCGCGACTTCCATCGCGACAGGCCTCGAGTCGCGCTTGCCTACCTCTCGCCCACCTGCGGGCCACTCTTTGAGAGGCCCGTTGCAATATAGAAATAGCACTGCTGACGTCTTGTCGCAACTGCAGATGGGCCACTTCAACTTCGTCCTACAGACATGAGCTCCTGGATGAACGACGCCGCCGTCCAAAACCACAATGGCGCAGGCTTCAACCATCTTGACTCGAATCCTGGCGGGGCCATGCTTGACCCATCGAACTTCATAAACAACTCGACCTCCTTCGATCCTGCCCACTTCCAAAATCAACAGCTCCAACAACGAATGCAAAATGGCGCTATGCGCAATGGCTCTCCGTCCTTCAACAACCCGGTATATCAGACGAACCCCGTGATACCCTCTAAGAGACCGCGGCCACGAGAAGACAGTCTTGGTGGATCACCCCGTCAAGCGCCTAATATGCTTCCCAATTCGCGCTCTCAAACTCCCCAGCAAAACCAGTATCCAGGGTTTCCAACGAACAATGCGCCCCAACAACAACACGCGACTCAACAGACACCATACCCCCATTTGCAGAACGGCTCATCTAATGCTAGCCCATCCCCAATCATGGGCAATCAGTTACGTCCTGGCGGCGTACCGCAACGAGTCTCGACCGCTTCTCCACACCCATTTTCCCCAGCCGCTCAACAATTTTCGCAGGCTTCACCATCCCAATCAGATCATGGCAGTCGAGTCGACACGCCGCAAAGTAGCAATCCTTACACACAAAATCCAGGCTTTACTCAAGGGTTCAACCAGAATTTCACACCCCCTCCTGGACGGACATCGGCTCCTCCTCAAAACGCCATGTCAACACCACAGCCACATATGCAGCAGACCCAAATATATGCCCAACAGCAAGCTCAACAGCAAGCTCGACAGCAACAACAAGGGACACCACAAAGCATGGATCAACAGAAACTGTTGTACCAAATGCGGATGCAGCAGCAAATGCAGCAGCAGAATCTGATGGCAGGCCAGCGGGCGAACATGCCCCTCAATGTAAATCCGATGGCAAAGCAGATGCCTGGCCAGAATGGACAGTTCGCTGGCATGCGGCCTCAGCAACAAGCTGCGCAATCTCGAGGCAACCTGAATCCGGAAAATTTCTTGAAAAGCTTGCAATCTTTCATGCAGCAGAGGAGTCTCCCTTTAGATATGAACCCTGCTGTAGGCGATAAATCGGTCGCCCTAATGACGTTGTACATGACTGTGATGAGGTATGGTGGATATAAGAAAGTTAGTGCGCAGAACGGATGGAATCAAGTTGCCCAAGCGCTCCAGTTCCCTCCAATACAAAGCCCGACTGCGGCGGCTCAGCTCAAAGCACATTATGAGAGAAATCTACTTATGTTCGAGGAGGCTTGGCAATTGAATCAACAGCGACAGCGCGCAGCCATGATGCAGCACAACCCCAATGCTGGGGGACAAGTATCGCCGACGAAACAGATAAATCCCCAAGTTGCTATGCAGCAATCGCAACAATTTATGCAACAACAAACACTCATGGGTCAGCAACATCATCTTCAGCAACATCATCTTCAGCAACAACAAATGCAGTCAACCCCTGTGAAACAGATGCATTCGCAGCAGCAATCTGTGAATGGGTTCTCTACACCCCAGCAACCTCCTGGACAGCCTCATATCATGGGTTCGCAAGGACACGTACGAAATAGCCTGTCGAGAACCATTGAGGCTACTACTCCGCAAAATGGGTCTTCTTTCACAATGCCATCTCCCGTGTCTGCTTCGAAACCGGGAAGCCTATCTTTACAATCACCACAGGTAGCTAGCAGCGCTCGTGCTGACGACCCTGTCCCTACAGAATTCAACCTCCCTGACGTGTTGGATCCCAAGGTTCGATCGCTAGATACATTTGGAGGTGTTCAAGTAGAATCCCTATTGAGCCTTGGGGGGGAATTGACTCGGTCGAAACCTGACATTCCGGCTGCCCTTGAACTCGGCCTGATTGATGTCGACGCTCTAACTAGAAGTCTACAGTGTGGAATTCATGCTGAAGTTCGGTTAGCGTTGGACACCTTGTGTATACTCGCCGTGGATTCCCGTTTACAATTCGATTTAACCGTTTGCGAAGACCTTGTAGAGACACTTGTTGATTGCGCCGAAGAGCAAGTCGAACTTCTCGCCGAGAACGCAGCTGAGGTTTCAGACGTCATGCTTATTAGCTCTTACGAAGATGTCGTGCGTGGCAACCGATCAGATCAAGAAAACCTACAAGACGTACCAAAGTTTGGTTCACTTGAGTCCGAACTTAATCTTGCCGTTAACAAGTTGATCTGTATAACGACTATTATGCGAAATCTATCCTTCCACGACAAAAACCATGTTCTCTTGGCCGACGAACTTGTTGTCAAATTCTTGTGCGTCGTTATTAAGTATTTGGGCACTCGAAACATGCTTTTGCGAACGAATTCCAACACGCTCGATTTCATGAAGGATCTCATCGTCATTTTATCAAATCTAGCCCAGGCGATCGAATTACCTGGTCGAGAACAAGCTCTATGCTTGCTGCACTTCCTTCTTGCATTTGCGCCTTATCCCCCGCCCAATACTGTGGGAGCTGATAGTGTTGTGTTTACACCATACGATCCTGCGATTCATCGGTATTTGCCTGCAGCTGTGGATAGTTTGGCCAAGTTACTTGCTCGAGATGAGCCTAATCGAACATTTTACAAGACAATCTTCGCTTCAGATGCTACCTCTTCTCCTCCGTTCGATCTCCTTACCAAAACTTTCGCCCTCGCAATTTCGCCAATCCCAGACGACAAGCAGGCAACAAAACGTGGGCATCCACTGGTTCCTGTAGCTGAAGCTCGCAAGCCGGTCTTAATGCAGGGAATACTAGCTGCGGAAATTTTGGCGAGTCTGGCACCTGGATTCGAAACAGGCTTAGCCAATTCCTGGCTGAGGTCTGAAGATGGTTTTGCGCATAAACTTTCTCGACTGATCTTGACTCTATGTCTGGAAACCGCTCCACAGGTTCCTCAGCAACGGGGTCAAAACGCACCAAAAGGAGTCGAAGATGGGGATTTATTTCACATTACTCAAGGTGGAATTGCAGTGTTACGACGCCTAGCGGATAAATCTCGAAACCCAGAAGATCCCAGGTCTACGACACCTTTCACAGGCTTACCTTCCAAGGAGAGTTTGTTGGCGGCATTGAAAATTGTTAATCCAAGGCTTCAGGGGATTCTCAAACAATTATGTGCATACGCAGGGTTGGGCACATAAGGCGAATTGATTATTTTTACTCATTGTACCACATTCCATAGACGCATCGATACTTGGCAGCGTTTGGAGTAGGCGTTCGATAATTCTGATATCTGTTTATGTAGCATGGCTTTTTACCTAACGTCTTTCCTTGGCTGGTATCTTATTCAGGTTGCTGTTGTACAAGTTGAATGACTCTTCTGGATGAGTGAGAAAAAGACAGAACAGTGTTGTACATATAGACACGAGTCTGCAAATTGATAATGCAGAGCTTTGCTTCACGAAGCAACCCACGAACCTCCAATCCTACACCTCTATAACCCTCTATAACAATTCTACAACCTCCATGAACCCGACCTGATTGGTCCCCAGAAACTGCTTGATATCGTCTCGGTAATGACCCTACTGCCAATTAGAAATAACCTCAACACCAGCTTCCAGTGTAACAATACCTTCACAATAATATGCCTCGTCAATTGATTGATCACCACATCCTTCGCATCCTGTAATTTCAAAGTTCTCTGCAGATCCGCCTTCAATGCGTCGATATCCCCTTCAATATGCTTGATCTTTGTTATGTGCATGTTCCCGCCGCGCTTGTTCAAATGATATACTGGGTATTCCTTGCTCTTGGTCAGGGCTATGCGGTAGGGTTTCGATGGGGAGATAGCTGTTGTCAGAGGAGGTGCTGGTGTTGACGAGGCGGCTGTTGTTGAAGCTCTGGCTGCTCCGAGGAAGTGATTGATTGTGGAGGGTCGAGGGAGGCTCTCGGCCGGAGGAAGGAGAGGGGGAGCTGTGCGAGAGCCATTATGGATGGGATGGGATGGGATGGGATGGGATGGGTTGAGTTGAGTATAAGGGCAATGTTTTCTTGCCGTTGTCGTCGCGTACCTACTGTACACCTCTGAGGCCTCAAAAAGAAGACAAGGTGAGGGCAGGCACAGGGCAGGGTTCAATTCAACGCTACTGTAAATCCCCACTAGCGCAAATATTTTAGAGTGGGTCCGCACACAAATCTCAGATATCTTCAAGCCGCGACGACAACGACCCCACCTCCCACGACCTCATTCCCTCCCCCTACAGAACAGTCACAACCATGGCGGACAACACGCCCACCGCAGCCAGCGACCTGCTCAACGGCGCTCAATCCCAAGCCGCCAAAACCCCCGAGGAAATCGCGAAAGAATACGACCTGCTGCCCAAACTAGTCACGCATCTGGATCGCCATTTAATATTCCCGCTGCTACAGTTTGTCGCGGACCAGGACGAGGAGGGCGAGGCGGCCCATTTCACAAAGGCCAAGTATGAGCTGTTGAATAAGACGAATATGACGGATTATGTGGCGACGCTTTATTGTGAGATGGAGGGAGTACAGGATCCGCCCAAGGAGTTTGCGGCCAAGCGGCAGCAGGTGCTGGATCAGTTAGAGAAGTACAGCCAGGAGAGCGAGAAGATCACCGATTTGCTTGGGAGAGAGGACGTCGTTACCGGGCTCAGGAGTGACAAGGTGGCCAACTTGGAGTTTTTGAAGAAGGAACACGATGTATGTTCTGAATGAAGAGGGATCTGTGGCATGTGCTAATAAGGAAACAGGTCACTATTGAGGAGGTCAATGTTCTTTACGACTTTGGCAACTTTCAATACAGCTGCGGTAACTACCAAGCTGCAGCCGAGCTTCTCTACCAATTCCGAGTCCTGTCCACCGATAACGACAAGGTCTCTGCCGCGACCTGGGGAAAGCTAGCTTCTGAAATCCTAACCGGAAACTGGGAGTCAGCGATGGAGGAGGTTCAAAAAGTGAAGGAATCGATTGACACCAAACTCTTCAGTAACCCCCTCGCACAACTCACCCACCGCACCTGGCTCATCCACTGGGCACTTTTCCCTTTCTTCAACTACGAACCCGCACGCGATACTATCTGTGAGCTCTTTTTCTCTGCTCCATTCATCAACACTATTCAAACCGCCTGCCCCTGGATCCTGCGCTATTTGACCGCCGCAGTCATCACCAACCGCAGCCGCACACGCAACACCGGCCAATACCAGAAGCAACTCAAAGACATCATCCGCATCGTTAAGCAGGAAAACTACGAGTACAGCGACCCAGTCACCGACTTCATCAAGGCCCTATACATCGACTTCGATTTCGAGGAAGCGCAAAAGAAGCTCTCAGAAGCTGAAGAGGTCCTGCGTTCCGACTTCTTCCTCGTGGCAGCATCAGACTCCTTCGTTGAAGCCGCTAGACATCTGATCTCCGAGAGCTACTGCAAGATCCACCAGCGTATCGATATCAAGGACTTGAGCGCGCGGTTGGGCCTGAACCAGGATGAGGGCGAGAAGTGGATCGTGAATTTGATTCGAGATACGAGGGTGGACGCGAAGATTGATTATAAGGAAGGAACCGTAGTTATGAATCACCCGCCGAGCAGTGTTTATCAGCAGGTTATCGAGAGGACGAAGGGTGGATTCTTCAGGACGCAAGTATTGAGTGCCGCTGTTGCGAAGTGAGAGCAGTAAAGTGGAATCGCAGGGAATGCATGGCTGGCGTTTTTGGGCTGGGCAAAGAAGCAAAAGTGCAGGCAGGCTGTGTGATGGCTGGCTACTTTTTATATTTGAGTTCCCATACATGGATGATGGTACCCAATCAACGATTTTCAGATGTCTATACTTTTTCTGTTGCTCCGTTGTACTTTAGTCCACAAGTGGTGCATGTTCAGCTCGCAAGTTGCGAATTTCAAGAACTTGTTGGCAAGACATAATATGGACCCAGTCAAAGTCTTCGCTCTCAGCTGCTTCATTTTGGTCTGCTTTCTGTAGCTCGAGGGCTAGAAACAACGACAGGCTTCTCAAGGACTATACACAAATATGAACTACGAGCTGCCTACTACTTTGTGATCAGGAGGTTTGTTGCATATACACTATTCTTACCGTGGGTGAGGCTTTAACAGCGGTGAATCCTGTGTATATTCACAGATTACTATTTACTTGATACCACCTCTCTCCTCCCTGAGGACGTCCTTCTTCAACACGGAATCCTCACAGCAACATCTCTAATTCCCCGTCTCATAATAATCACAGAGACATCTCCTTCCACCACAACAATCTACACTCGTACACTCGCGGCAATGTCAGACGCAGCAGCAGTACACCCATGCTGCCTCAGAGGCTTCGAATGGCAAGCACACCCATCGGCCGCATCGACAAGCTAGCTGGAAACGACACCTACATCGCCGGCAGCAATCCCGATATCGCCATCTTGCTCATTCACGATCTCCTGGGCTGGAAGTTTACGAATACGCGTTTGTTGGCGGATCATTATGCGAGGGATGTGGGCGCTACGGTATGATGTTTCTCAACTCAAGCTATCTCCTTCTTTTCTCATGCCGGATTTACCAATATTCATTTCTGCTTGGGATATTTTGGGAGGTCTGAGGCATTTATGAGAACCAAGTATTTCTTTATCGAGCATTGCTGAGTCTATAATCTTGCAGGTCTACGTCCCGGACTTCTTCGGCGGCGAAGCACTTCCGTTCAAACCCATCACTAGCGGCAGATGGCACGAAGTCGATGTCCCCAGCTTCATGAAGAAGAATACTCGTAAGCCAACCTCTTAAAGTCAAGGCTCGTTAGAAGCGTTGCGACATGTACCCATCTACTGTTCCAACACAATCCAAAGAAGAGCAATGCTAACCTCAAACCTCAACACAGGAGAAATCCGCGAACCCGAAATCTTCACCTGCGCCCTCGCTCTCCGCAACACGTACAAGAAACTCGGCGCCGTAGGCTTCTGCTATGGCGGCTGGGCCGTCTTCCGTCTCGGTGCCAAAGAACACCAACCCCCCCTCGTCGACTGCATCTCAGCCGGCCACCCAACATTCCTCACCAAGCAAGACATTGATGAAGTCGCCGTACCCGTACAGATCCTTGCTCCGGAGATCGATCCGGCATTTACACAGGAGCTGAAGAGTTATGCTTTTGAGAGGATTCAGAAGCTGGGGGTGGGAGTGCCGTTTGTGTATCGGCATTTTCCGGGCGTGGAACATCCCTGTTTTATCAGGGGGGGTGAGGGGGGGGAGGGCGAGAGGGAGGCGTTGGTTAGGGGGAAGGGGACGGTTGTTGGGTGGATGAGGGAGTTTTTGTGTGGTGCATAGGGGGGGCGGTGATAAAAAGAGAACGTGGAGGCGATGTTTGCGTTAGTGGGTAGGCAGTTCTCATTACGGAGTTGGGAATAGAAAATGCGTAGGTTTGCCAAGGAGACTTCAGGACGGAGACAAAATGGCACAGATTCCGCTGCTGGGGTGCAGACTAGCAGTGGTTTACATTGTGAGTCTATGGATGTCCTAAGACGTATAGAATGCTCGACTTGTAGATATTAGACCCCACCGACTCAATGAGCGAAATGGTGGCCTTTAGCACTTCCTAAAATAACTCAAAACTCGGTTTTAAATGTCTTCATTTCACTTATTTAACTTACGTTTCAGTATCAATCAGTCTCTTGTACGGAAGCGTTCAAGGATTGCAGGCCGAGGATAGGATAACGACTGGATGAGAGTACGTCTGTGTAAGTTGGCGATCAATTAATACTTCTTATACCCACCTCTTCTGTGTCTCGCTTCAGCCTACCATTCAAATTTCGATTTCAACTTTGGCATCATCCTGATATCTTGAAGTGATGGTAGAGATGCTATTCTACAAGTAAGAATGGTTGTACCTTAAGCGACAGATTACCCCTGAATATTTACAGTAGCGTTTACCAGGCTACTTCAGGCTCGCTACAGTACAGTACCGTACCTGTATATACCCTCTGTGAATGCGAACGTGATAATTAGAATACAATCCAGATCTTGTATCTCCTGTTCCAATCTTTGAGAACCTCTGTAGCCTTCTATTTCAGCCTACAGCTAGGAAGCAAACAATGCGCTGTTGTCCCGTACTTGGATTTATCGGCGGAAAACGGCCAGCTGAGAGAAGGCTGGGAAGGCTAACAGAGGTTCTTTTTCTCTACGGCGTTATGATGATTATGAAGAGACTAATTTTTCCTGGAGTTCTTCAGGAGATCTTGACTACATACTTTCCCACCGCGCCCTTGCATGTTGCGACCAAATCAAACGCTTTCCTCACACGGTCCAAGTCCCCCATGCCAAATACCTCGCCTACAATAGGCTTCAGCTTCCCCTCCCTCACCCACCCATCGATCCTCTCAGAGTCTTCCTTGGAGAATTGGGTATTCGCATGCTCATATCTAACTCCCCGCCTCGAAGCTCTCCATTTATACGTCCCATCGAGGATATCCATCAGCTTCTTTAACACCCAGGGTGCTCTCGGATAGTCTTCAGCCAGTGTCGTTCCGCTCTTCCCCATGACAGACAACACAACACCGGTGCCCGGCTTCAGAAGCGCAAGATATGCCATAGAGGAAAAGACAGTGTCCAGTACAAAGTCCACGGACCCAGGACCGGCTTCGGCGACCACGTCCTGTGAGGTATAGTCTATGATCTGATCCACCAAGCCTTCACCCAGCAATCCCGAAAGGAGGGGGATCTTCCCGGTAGAGAGTGTGGTGATGACTTTGGCAGCTCCAAAAACGGGCTTCAAAAGCTGCAATGCCATCGAACCAATGCCACCTAGACCAGCTGTCACCAGGACCGTTTTCCCCTTCAAACCGCCCGGCATTTCATTGTTGACCTTGTCGATCGCGCGCAGCGCCGTGTGAGTCGCTACCGGGAGGGACGCACTTTCTTCGAACGAGAGCTTTCCTGGTATCTTTGCGATCGAGTATTTGCAGCTTGATGACAATAGTAAGTACTCGGCTGCACCTGTGCCGCCCATCTTGAATCCATAGACAGCATCTCCAGGGGAGAAATCCATGACAGAATCCCCTACTGCAGAAACGATTCCCGCATAATCGAATCCAATGATAAATGGCAAACTTCGCACAGATCAGTCATCTGGTCCCTGCAATACCGCAACTCCAGGGAAAGGTGAATGGATACCTAACCGTCTCGACCAATCTACCAAGGCCCAATGCTTTCACGGCATCTGCTTGGTTGAGCCCGACCGCTTTCACCAGAACGAGAATATCATTCGAATCGACGATTGAGGGGACCGGCATGTCTAACTCTTCAAGCTTATCAGATTTGCCCCATTTCCGGACCCCCAGGGCGCGCATCGTAGGCTTGGTGGTTGACATCAGGAAGGAAAGTGTCGATTACAGGTCGGTCCGAATGGATGCTTGAGAGAGTTCCGACGTGGGTAAGTAATTTGTAGCAGTCGCTGCTTATATTTATATCAACGTTTTCCGATCATAGGAGAAAGAACACTAAGCCATTTCGCGTACTATTCAAGAGCGAATAAATCAAAATTCGGCGTTCAAACGCCGAAAATGCAGCAAAGCGGCGCCATGGACGTTGCCTATTAAATCTCCAGCGCTCCCCGAAATCCAGGTTTCGAATACTACGCGTATTGCCACCTACCTACCATAACCCACGGTCACTGATTCGCTTCTCGAGAGATCGGTCAAACTCGACTGAATTACGCATGATACAAGTTACTCACTTCTACATAAATATCAAGACAGAAAATTGCACGCTCAAAATGCGCCAAACATCACGCACTTCCAGCTTGGAAATTCCAAGACAGTTACTCCGCTTTGCATCCTTGTGCCATACAATGAAACTCAGATGCTGGGATGGGTATTACGAAGAGGAATGAAAAGAGACCACCCCTCAAGCTGGCAAAACCACCGGAACACCAAGGATAACATCTTCCCCATACTTGGTGCCGTTTATATCCTTGACACCAGCAAGCCGTTCTTCCGGGGCGATTTGAAGCCTGGTGCGGACCTCTAATCACGTGTGAGCTTTCGGAGACAGATCATTCGGAGATACCACTTACGAGCTTCTCTCCACTCCTTGTTTGTAGGAACCTGAAAATATAAATATTCAGATATTATGAGACATAGTATTGGAAATTTGCTTACTGGAAGGCCTGAATCTATCAATTTCTTGAATTGCGTAAACACACCCTGTTTCAGGACAAATCCTTCTCGTTGGAGTAAAGGTGATTCTGCGGTAATACCTCGTCAGAGAATTATCCAAAATTGGCTGACCGGCTAGATTTTTTACCCATTGCTGGTTTTAGACGCATATCGCCTTTTGAGCCGTTGAAAAAGACTAGGGAAAGACGCTGCTCGTTCTCTTGGTCTACAGGAGGTTCCGCCACTGGCAAAAGGAGGTCAGCATGAGTTCGTTCAATTCTCGCAGGAATACTATAGCAAGGCTCTTTACCTTTGTGGAGTGTTGCTTTAAAGTGTCCACCGGAGATCACTTGAGTTTAATCAATCCCTAATTAGCGGAATACCTTCTTATGTAGAGGTCGGATATATTTATCGGTGGTTTACCTTCAAGTGTCTCACCGAGGTTGACAACCAAGGCCCCTGGTTTATACCTCACGTATCTCCATTTACTATCTGAGCCCCAGATCTGGAGCGCTGTGACAGGCACGGAGAATAGAAGAGTGGTTGTGCCGTAGTCTGTATGGCTATGCGGCCCATTAGTTCAGTTGGGTGTCTCGAACAATGTGGTTGGAAATACATACCCGTACATCCGAACTCCCTTTCTCTCCTTTTTGTGTTTTGCTTCTAGAGGATAATATAGGGCATGGCGGAAATAACCATCTCCCACTAGTCCATCGTGAGACTGGACATTTTCTGTGAAGAACGGTGAAGTGTCAGCTGTTTCTTAGATGTTCTCCGTGATGCACCTACCCCACAGATAATCATCGGGTAGTTCGAGAACCAACGACAATAGCTTTAAGAGTCGTCGATTGACAGAATTCATCAGATACTATCAAATGTCAGCCCCTGTTTCCCCGCTCCGTACAAAGAGCCACTCACATCACAGAACGCAGTGATTTCATCCATAAAAGGTGCAATACACTTCGGAACTTTCTCAATATCCTCAAACTCAGGGGAGTAGAAATTAAAATGTTCAATGCCGTCAAATTTCCCCGGTTCTCGCTGCAAAATAATTAATCAGTCTGTCATGCCTTGCTGGCATATAATACTGCCCACCTTCCAGCCAAAACGAGGCTTAAACCCAGCGAAAACCCCGGTGGAAGGGTCCCAGAGCAGTTTCGCTTTGTCTTCTTCCGAAATATTTGCATGCAAAAGCTGAGCGAGATCGAATTGACGATGTAGCTACCAGTAGATTTAGCAAGAGTGGTATTCGCAAGATAGGAAGACATGTTGTACCTGTTCAAGTGAAATCCCATAGTTGGTCAAGAACAGAAACCCATCTTCCTCAATGGCAGCCTTTGTCGTAGCCACTAGACTTGCAACGACTTCCGAATCTGGAGAATCGAGGAGAGAAAGTTCGATGGTTCTTAGATCAGCCCAGTCCAGATCCATTTTTGTTGGCTGTGGAGGGACCCATTTTGGGACTTCTGGCTTTGGGGTTTTCGATATGGGGTGACTGAATGGAGTTGCCATTTGGGGGAATTTATAAAACAAGGCTTGAAATAGGATTCGTAGCAAATGTGATAACAACTGATACCAAGGAGTTCTTAATGCTCCACGAAAGATATCAGTGAAAGGTTTGGTGCTATCTTGCCCCACTTTTGCAAGAACCCCGCTCCCTCCCCATACCCACCCCCACCCCCTTTTCGGGAGATTTAGCCCGTAGCAAAGAGTGTACTACATCTGGGGCTCGAAAGCAGAGAAGATAGAGTTGTATGCACATCGCATCGCTCCATTTCCTTCCATTCTTGGGGCATGATGTCTTTCAATTTACAACCAAAAGTCGCGCGTTGGGCAGGCCTTTTCTGAGATATTCGCAATGCGATAAATGTGGTGTAGAAAGTGCTTGCTGCATTATCTGAGTGCAAACCTACAAAGCGTTGATATAACAGCACAGAAAAGCGGCCACAAAATCCCCACCTAGACAAAACTACCAGATGGTATCGTTTCCTCAATAGAAAAAGTTGGAAGGAAAAGTAAAAAGAATTAAACGAAAAAAAATACAATCCATACAGCCACTCGGTCCTAAAATCATGGCTCGTGCCAAGTGACATAAACACCAAGCTCATGATGTCCATCAGCATGAACAATAAACATCAGACGCCTGGCATGTGGTTTAGCTTGAATACAAACAGAAGAGTCGAATGATAATCCAGTTGTATTCACCCTCTTCTCTTTCCGATACCGTTCTGCCGAGCGTGGACTATGGGTAATGTAAAGCCAGCCAGTAGTAGCGATATCTTCAAAGTCAAACAAGTACGACACGATTCCAGCTGTGAGTTCGCAGAACTTGGTCGAAGGGGAAATGTCAATAGTGACTGGCAGATCCTCAAGCTGGTAAATAGAGGGATGGGAGGCTGCGGCTTTTTCATTTTGCGGTACAATTGTTGAAGACGAAGATAAGGCACTGCTGCTCATGCGTACCACGAGAGGGCTCGGTGTCCGCGGTACATCCGAAATGGTAGTAACAGTCGAAGCTGCAATACTCGATGCCTGCTCCAGCAAAAGTACATGAGCTCGGCTTTCCATCGCGACATTATGATAATAAACATTCTTCTTCAACAACCCAGCTATCTCGGCATCCATAGAACGAATCATCTCTCGAAATATTTTCCGTTGCTGAGCTTGGTGGCTCATCCATTTACAGTCTGGGATCGTCCATTTTGGATACAGCTTCATGTGGGAATGCGAGATGCCGAATTGGCCGTGATACTTGATGAAAAGATCGCATAGGAAGCACGCGGATGTGCTGGAGCCGATGGCACGTGGCGGCAAGTCGTTCTTATATTTCTCGTAGAAGAGTATCAACTGGATTTCTCCATGTACAAAGCACAAGTCAGCCGCGCCAGGTAGCTGACTTGCTGGATAAGCTTCGAAAAATTCTAGTTTCAAGTTCTGGCAATGGGACCTGGTCTCGGGTTGGCGACTGAGTCTTATGAGATCTTTGCAAATGCCCCAGTATTTGCTGAGCTTGTCGATTTCGGCCACTTCTCGACTGGCGTAGACCCGCTCATCGAGACCCATGATTTGCAAATGTGTCTCGAGAGATTTGGATGATGCCTGGTTGGATACATCGTAGCTCTTGAGGATAGCATCTTTGAGAAGATTGGCCTGGTCTCCAGCATATTCTAGGTCCAGTTTCCTGAGAGCATCTCGTAGGGCGATGACTGATGCTCGGAGCGACGCAAATTCGGCGAGTTTCTGTCCATCCCGCCCCCAAATACCCTCTAATATCCGGTCTATCCTTACGTATAGCGGTGGGAGATCTGACTCCCCTTTTCGAAAGTGGTCGGGCTTTACCCAATGACGGGTCCTCATGCGACCGTGGATGCGCTTCTCGCTGAAGGAAACAATCTCATCGAAAAGCCGGGATTGGTGTTGTTGCCTGTGTTTCCCTTGAGTTGACGAATAATTAGGACTGAGTATATGAATGGATATTAAACGAGTCTGCTAACATACCCGCCTCGGCATGGTCTTGAACAATCTCGAGTATTCTTTCGATTCCATTGACAACAGTAGGACGAGGCGTATGGTTTGATGCAAGCCGGAATGTGAAACCCGGGGGGTCGCCCATCTCCTGAAGAACCGCAGCAGAGCCGAATTCAACGCCTTCTTCTATATGAGCAAGGAAAGCGATATGGTCTGCTAGATGGAGTTCCTCTTCATAAGACAGTAAATATTGCTTCGTTTCCTTCACCCTCGGCGCACTTTGCCGGTAGTTCTTTGGGGCTCGAGGGCTCTGTTTTGGCCTAAGTTTCTTCGAGAGCGTATTGACATTCCCATAGAAGCTTTGAGAGATATCCCGTGTCCAAATACCCGGCGAAGGGTTTTGTTCCTTTGGTATTGTCATAGCCTATAGACAAAAGGGATCAAAAACATGCTGAGGATATGGCAAAGACAAATCCCATCGCCGAGTAAGCCTACCACCCAGTGATATAGTCATTGAAAAGCCCAGCCCATGCAAACGGAGCGACTTGCAGCTTCCAACAAATTCAAGATTGGGAGCGGCTCGGTGCATTGCATTATGCACGACTCGCCACACGACTCGCTCCCCTTGCCTCATTTATACTTCGTAGATGTCTCAGCCCGTGAACCCAACAGAGCCGCACAGACATATGTACTTCAACAGAACGAATGACGGAATCACGGCTGGTTGCAGGTAAAAAGATGGAGGGGCTCGGACAGCGCCATCCGGGATTATGAACTTAATTAGGTTACCGTATAAATTGGGATAGTGCCCCAGCCCGCAGTATAATAGTCGGTCCTTCCTTCTTCGCTCGCCCTTCTGATATTACCCCAGGTCTAAAGCTATCACCTATACTCTACAGCGCTAGTATTATAAGCCCAAGGCTTATGTTGCCCTGATGCTCTTTATGCTAGATGGACAAAGACTTTTAATGTCCCACGCCGCCTAGCACATTATAATCTAGTGCCGCTATTTCTTATCCACTATACGAAAGTAGCTATAGGTAGCTTTTAGAGAAGGCCTTAGAACACTATAGGAGTTGATATAAGGGGTATATCTAAGAGCTATATCTAGAAGAAAAGCGGGGTGGTTTTAGAGGGATTTATAAGCCCCCCTTTGGGTATAGCCCCAGGTCCAAAGCTATTATCTGCAGGAAATAGCTTAGAACCCCAGGGGCACTGCACTATCCCAATTTATACGGTACTTTGGACAGATAAGCTGGCATCACATGGAATCCAGATGGACTAAAAAAAGGATCGCTTCAAACTTCTGGATTGACAAACAGCCAAGGGAAAGAATACTCTCTTCCACTGGGAAGGCACAGAGCGAGCTGATCAAGGCGAATCACACACTCAACTGTTAAGAACAAAGCATGGTATACTTATTCATGATATTACATTTAAACCGCCTCCCACCTATCCCACCCTAAAAGCCAGCCAGCCCCCAATCATATCCATGCAGGTATCATCAAATGAAAAAGACATAAAGCTGAGCGCAACCATTCCATCCCCCTATCTCCCGGACCAGCCAGCCAGACCTCAAAAAACCCTCGACAATCCACCCATTAAGACAAGAATATTCGAAATTAAACCAAGGGTGCACATAAGGAAATAAAAAATTGCTGAGGTATATAGCCGCTCCTCCTGCGCCGCAAGGTATCAAACCAAATTTCGCAAAAGAACTCCGATCCATCCGTTCCACCTTTGCTTAAGCAAAACATCATAATACAACCTGCCGTCCACATCTTGACTCTACCGGAGTCGACTTCCTGAAGAGCTTGTTCTACCAGCCCTTTTTCCTTGCAAAACGCTTGTTTAAAAGCGCGAGAACCTTAGGTACGTTGAATTGGACGTATTCGAGATCCAGATCTTCCTGGTTGTCCTTCTGCATCTCGAGCAGATCGTCAAGCTTGAGGTCGAGTTCTAGAAGTCCACGATTGCGACCTGTAGAAGTGTCAGTTAGTTGATAATTTCATAGAATTCGAGTATATTTATTTACCTTTGTAGTGGAGGGAAATGACAAAAGTCCCAGGCAATGGACTTGTGAAGTTGAAATAGATATTCGCCCTCCTGTTATCGGGAACGTTGCTCTTCTGAATGACACCTTCTTTCTCCAGTGCCTGATGTGTAAACTTGTACGGGCCCAAGACCTGATGTTTCTGCTGTTTTCGCTTTGTGCCTTCACTCTGACTTCGGACGTTATGTAAGTAGCTCTTGTAAGTCTCGAGCTGGCCAACAAGGTATGAGTTGTGATCGCGAATTGTTCTGAAGACTTCATCGAGTTTTTGGGTTTCGACAATGACTCCATCCTTTAGGGAGCCGAGATGTTGCAGCTCCTGCTCGACTTCATCGCGAAGAAGACCGAACTGATCGGACTTGTCAATCACCTGAAGTTCCTGTAGTTGGCTGAGTAGTTCCATGGCTCGGATACCTTTCCTAACCATCACGGCATCGTTGCGAGATGTTGCGGCAGCATCCGCGACACGCTCAAGACGCAGTGGCCTTCGGGCGACTGCGCTGTTACTTGGGATCGACCGCATGATCTGGACGAACGTGGACTTGGCCTCCATAAAGTAGACTTCCTCCTGTGTGATATCAAGGGCTGCAGTCAGATCGTCAATTGCAGTCTCCCATTTGCTAAAGAGCGGAAGGTTAATCGCCCTGTTTTCTTTCCGGGGTAATTGGGCCGGGGCAGGCCCAAGATCGGCCAAGATGACCGCCAAGTGGGAATTTTCATCCTTTTTCAAGTCGCTGCTATGCTTCTCCAACAGTGCGTGCGTGGCGTAGACCTCGTTTAGTGTGATTGAAAGCTCCAAATCTTTCTTGGAGAGCGCAACATAATTGTCCATTTCCAAACTCTCGTAAAAATCCTGAACCTCGCACAGATCAAGCATAAACTTGTTCACCCGCTCCTTGTTATACTGGATGAAAGGTTGAAGTTTGGCCATATACGGTTCTTTAGCATATGACGGCTTGTTTGCTAGGTTTTGCAACATTTTCGCAATCAACGTCAAGGTTCGCCGTGGTCGTTCGGCAGGGGTCCCATCAATAAGCATGTAGGACTTGGGTGTGACAATCGCGGGGTTGATGAATCGCAGGAAGAAGAATCCTCCTATGAGTGTACAGATGACCTGGTCGTTGGCATCGGGATATTTGCGCTTCGTGAGACTTCGGATCTGTTTGCAGATCCATCTGATCCCATATGGCGTCTCCTCTAGGCCATCGATAATCGTCGTCAGAAATCCATTAGCAATTTCCATGAGCATCGTCAATCGAGGCTCAATTATTGCTTGGACCTGGGAATTCTCTGCGGCTTGCTCCGCAGTCACCCCCCTTGGCAAGGAAGCTGGTAAATTTCCCGTGTCCTCTTCGATTTGTTCAATCATTCTGTCATAGACCTTCAGCGGGTTGATTTCGAGATCTAAATCCTTCAGTTCAATCAGACCGTTGATCCGGTCTGCCAACACTGTCTTCAAATAACTTTGCCCCGGACCTCTTCGTGTATATGTAGTCATCATTCGAGAAACAGGGGTATTCGCGCGCAAAAGAGAAGAGTATTCAGGGGTGTTATCGAATTGGTAGGTTAGAACAGACTAGACATTTGTCAGTATAGCGAAGGAACCGGAACCGGATGTCCACGGACCTGAAACATGGTCAAGAGGAGATGCTCTTCACGGCTCTCATATTGATTTCCATATATCGTGAACATGACTGTCTGAAGCAAAGAATCAATCTCGGCCATCGTGACAAGACGGCAGAGATGGGCGATGTGTCGCGGTTCGGATTGTAAAAGGAAGAGGAGATTGCCGTATTTCTGAGTCTTCTCGTCGTTTGGGAAGAAGCCCTCTTGTAAATCCGCGGCATCTTCTAGATGGCTGGCAACTTCGTTTTGCTATTTCAAATCAGCTCATAACCCGATACATTGGGACTCATATGCACACCTCCTCCAACGCCATCCGATTTTGAATCAATAGCGCTATCCGGGAGTCGAGATATCTGACATCCTTCTCTAAGACGAAGTTCTTCTTCGATTGCGATGAGATCTTGGACTTCAGGTCTCGTAGTATTTTCTGGGCTTTGAACGACATTAGCAGTTTATCGGCGAGCAATTCGAACCGAATGACTCGTACCCTTTGCAAGATCATCCTCGATTTCCAGATCCTTTTCATTTGCGGACATGGACATGTACAGAGTGGTCATAGAATACCGTTTCGACTGGCGGACAGACCGCCCTCCATCGTGGGAAGACATTGTGTTCTGGCGTGATACGGGTTGAAAGGAGGATGAGGAGGCCGTAGACGCCCGCGAAGGGGTCTGGAGCATAACGCTCATTACAGTGCGCACCGAGCGCAATCGAAATGAACGGGAGAAATTTCAAGAAGGTTTCGGTCTCTCCAGTGGCTGGTGAAGATTCACGGCTATCCGATGCGAGATGTCTCGAAAGAACAAAGATTGTTGACTGCAGCGATATTCGGTAGCGCCAATTCAATCGAACCTACGGAGTGGGAATCTCGAGAAGCGGCATGCGCTTTGACGGTCGAAGAGCTGCAGAGATAGAGGATATATGTTGACGCGCGAGGGTCGTGGTGGTCGTCGTAATCTTAGGTGGGGAATCTGAGGCTTCTGATGGGAATGAGTGGTGTCTCAATGCCGGCCAGCGAGCAATTTGGTGGATCGAGGTACTGTACGAGAACGGTGAGTCGTGCGGTCCTTCAATCAGGGTGGTGGTGATTCCGAGCGTGTTGGAGCTCGTGGCGTCAATGCTCTCTTGACGCTGTCGCAAATATTCCACACCCACTGGACCCTTGAATATGCTGGAAGCCGTTGGGTAGTGCAGTGCAGACTTTAGAGGCGGGAGTGGAAGGATATTATGATCAGTCGCCAACAATGGTGCTTGATCTTGATGCAGGATTTGCGGCAAAGGAACGGAGTGTTGGTGGTGGAGGGCGCGATGTTTGTGAGGTGAGCATAAGGTGTGTAAGGTAAGGTAAATGTGAAGCGTGTTGGGGAAGTTGATGTTCGTACAGTAGTGGGAGGAGCGGGTCATATGAAACAATGGCAGCCAGGGGAGCCATTATTACTGCAGGTGTACAGTACAGGGGCCCCTAGGGTGCCTTCAGGGCCTTGCCTTCTTTCTTCCCTCCTCTCCCCTCCCCTCTTCCAACAACAAGAACTACGGTATAGGTACTTTTACATCACAAATCACCTATTTACGGTCCTAATGTCATTTCAAGCGCTGTTTCTGTTCTGTTCCTATTCCTGTTCCTATTCCTATTCCTGTACAACAAGTTGGTGTACAGGTACGCTCACTGAATATATAAATCATCATCAATCAATACTCTATTTACCTCAAAAAGACGGCTTTTCCCATCGATCCGTAAGGTACCACCAATCCCGCGCTCAGCGCCCCTGGGTGCCTGAAGATAGCAGTGATACGAAGGCGCACGGCCAATATCAGGAACCCGCCAAGCACGTGGAAAGGTGACTCTGCTGCAGGTGGCGAGAGTACTGTAGCATTCCGGAAGCTGGGCTGCGCTGGTTTCGGGGGTTTACAGTACTTTGGGAATATGCTGACGCACGCGCACTACTCTGACTTTAGCCTATAGATTTGGATTTACCAAGTACTTCGTAGATGCTTTTTTTTTTCCTTTTTCCGCTAGCCATTCCATTTCTTTTCACTTGTACCTGACTAAGAAGGGGTTGGTGGGCGACGGGCTTTCATAGTGAGCTTTAGCCTTTAAAATAGAGGGGTGGTGGGAAAGGTAGTACGTAGACTAATTCCCTCCCCATGGTGCTTTAGTGCTCCTATCTGACCTTTCCCAGCAGTCGGGCCCAGGTACGGTACAGTACGGTACGGGCAGTATTTCCGTACACCAGGTATACCGTACCGTATTAAAAATAAATAAAAACTCACTAAAGAGCCTCGTAAACTATCCAAAACTAAGAAGTGCCGATGCGGTAGTGGACGCACAAGATTCAGAATATCACCCACCTGCAAGTTACATACCGTATGTTACTTCCTATGTTACCTCCTATGTTACCATGGCATGGAAACTTGCATGCGGCGATATCTCCGAGAGCCACTATTGGTGTGGAAGGGATTTTGGAGAAACAGCCGGTATGCAAACGTGCAAATGAAGCAAGGCAGGAATGGATTAAATATAACCCTCTTCCAATCCGGTTCTCGGCTCGGCTGTGCCTGAAAAGGGGTAAATATTCTCCGAACCATCTGCATTGCATTCATTGCCCCTCCCTCAGAAGGAGGGGCAGATCTGGACATCGCAATTTTGAAGCGTTTCGGAAGCTTTTGATCCTTTGATGTTTCTCTTTAATAATCACCTGGAATCTCATCAAGCCCCGAAACCTAAATACCTCCTTACGACCCCCGGAATAACTCTAAGAAATACTGCAGGCTCGGATCTCATCTCGTCTCGTCTTAATAATGGAAGGCCATGTGCAACAACCGCAACCGCAAGATCCCGTCCGCTAACTCTACACTATCGATTCCCTGCCGCAAACAGCAATAAGAATACGGTAAATCTCCAATGTCCATCCATCAAAAACCCTCATGACAGCATGATAGTTTCAATGTCTTGTCATTATCGGACGATTATGTCATACCTAGGTACACTTCCCGCATTGTACTGTATCTCCACCGAGCGAGTATGTGCTTGTGTTGTGCCTTCCCGCTGTCTGCAGGCAGTGCAGGGTGCCCCATCCCCATCCCCATCCCCATCCCCATACTCCATACCTAAATAAAGATAAAGATAAAGATATGCAAGGTAGCCGCCCGCCAGGAATCGAAACGAAACGCGCGATAAAGAAAAGGAACCGCATGCAGTTTTCTATGCATACAATACAACACTCCACCTCCAACTTGGACGCGAGTGCAAGCATAGGCAATCCTACCTTGATGATAAGAAATAGAATGAATAGGTAGTAAAAGCAAAGCCAATCTAATCCAAAAATATATATGTAATAATGTACTTATTTTAAGCTTATGATACCGGTAGATGTCAAGATAGGAAATAGCGTCTAATAAGCAAGATTTCAAGCATTGCTTGCAGCCCGTCCCGTGTCTACTCCGTATCCACGCGTTCTCCTCTTCTTTCCTCGCCCCCTCCTTTTCATCAAGCCTCTATCACAGACGGGTTTATACGTCATGGCTTGCCGACTAACTAACTGAAGTTTCCATCCGTCTTAACTTCTGTCAATCTTACCTATGCTTACCTCTTAACATTATTTGCGATTGTTGATCTTGGCTTATCAATTGCCTTATTTTATTCCCAAGTAGGGTTTTAGGAGATGCACAATGTCTTGCTATCTTTCTAAATACCGGTGTCCCGAGTGGTGGGGAACATAAGTTCTGGGTTGTTTTGTATATTATGGTGTTTTTCTAAAGTGTAAATGCTTAAGAGTTTGAGAACTTGGATGTATATCCATAAGTGAGCTACATTTGTTATATAATGGAACTGCGATCGTTTTAGTCTCCATCCCTCTATTGTTTCCTATGGCTTATAGTGGTCGAAAGTTTATACTTTTGAAGATTTCGAGCTATTGAACCTGCCTCGATTGCTATGTACGTGCACAGTAGTCTCGCTCGACTTTTATGTTAATATCGTACACGTCTATATCGTGTCTTGCTCTCCAGCTGTCTGAAATCCCATTTTTAACGTTCTCTTTACTGTTGAACCAAGTGACTGGTACTAGCTACTCGTCCGATTGGCTTTCATGAATTGCATGTTGCGTTGGCAGCAGTTTCAGGTTCTGCAGGATAAACTTCCCATGCTTTGCCTTTGTTTTCTTCGACTTGAAAGTGTTTAGCGTCGTGTAACGGTAATCTGGTATGAGTCCAAGTCTATCATGGTATTCCTTGCGACGCTCTCTTAATTTCGGACCCGGGCTCGTTTTCCATAAGTCCAGAGTTTCGCATTGTCACCTAAAATAACTCATTCATGGCTACATTTTCTTCCAACCCCGGCCTCACAAGCATACTGTATCTGCTATCTCCGATTGAGGTCCCGCTCAAAGCGACATATGATAGCACAGCGGGTACACGACGTGTAAAACACCATGCGCATAATAGCTCCCGGAAGCGGCTTCGGTAGAGCTTTCGCATTCTCGCTCCTTCTCGCGTTCCGCAAGTATATATACCATCTCTTTTGAATGGTGATGGAACGGGCGGAGGGAAGCAAGACCCATTGGAATCCGTTACCATTCTAACAAGTTCAGCTGGGAGGTATAGGTAGGTATTTCTCTTGGTGCAGGCGTGGACGCGGCTGGTTCCTCTTTGATACGGAGTAGAGCTATTTTCAGAGGCAATACGTGGACTTTTTGTCGCTCCGGAAGCCATGATTGCTTATGGCTATCTTCTTCATTGCTGTTTCTTTTTTCGAATCAATCTGATTCCATTTTCATGGAATTGTTAAAAATAGATGTTTCAAATGCAGGACGAGCCTCACAGGGCTTGATACTGACTCGTGACGTTAGCCAAAAGCTAAAGGGGGGGCTAGTGGTTATACTTTTCAGCTGAAACGCAGAGTCTAAAGCCTGGACCTGAAGAAAGCCTTGCCGGAGGGGTTATGGACATCCCGACATGTTACACGAAGGCTTAGTTAGGCTGATTGAAAGATTGAAATGGAGGGGCTGACTTATTAAGACATGCCTGCCTTACAGAAGGTACCAGTCCGTCGGGTATGAATGTTCTGCACGCGGGAACTGCGTACATGTGCAGCGAGGCTGAATGTTAAAATAACTTCGGGATGCGAATGTACTCCGTACAAGGACTTGGGCCAAGTCGCATCTATTCAGCTCAAGCTCGGGCCTCGTTTTCCCCACGCAGATAACCTTCCCTTCGAAAGTGTGTAACTCAAAATCTGCTGGTGTTGCTACATGGCTGGTCCAATGCCCGGAAAAGGAAGTATCGCCAAGTATATTGTACGCCACCGAGAACGCTCAACCACTCGCTTTAATGGAGTTGTCGTTCTAGATGCAGCCGCAGCTCAGCTGGAGCCAAGCATTTTCCCCAACTCAAGTCGTGAGTTTGGACAATATGCCCATTATCTCTCTCGATGTTGTCTGCACCTGGTGCACTTTGTTTTGTATCCATTCTTCATTTCTTCATTTCAAATCGAGTAAAGTTTTCAAAATGATTACCTCCTCTTCTGCATTCGTCCACTCACAGTTGTCCATATATCATAATGCCATTAAATCACTTATTTTCAGTGCTGCGCAGATCCTGCTCGCAATGGCAGTATATAGTTTTTTCTGCCTCATTGCAGCCAAGGCAAAGGCTTTCACGGGATACCTCATGTTCATGGAAGACATAATTCAAAAGTCGCACTTTATAGCCTCGAAAGGATTCTCCGGCAGTAGTATCCTAGTGCTATTTTTTGCCATCTTATACAGTGCATCGAGTCTGTATGGGACGTTACTGTGGGGTTTCGACGCCCCGGGGTATGTGATGCAGGCACGGAATGTGTCGGCTTCGACACTGGAGAGTTCGTTGATGGAAACCCCAGCATATATCGTTAATCTGGATATGAACCGCAACAATTTGGGCAACTTGGATCAGGAGATGCCGCATATGATTGGCGCTAATCTGTACAAGACTGGATCAAACTACACTTTGACTCCAGATATCGATCGCGGTAATGCTGAAGTCGTGACGCCAACGAGGACACAAGTTGGAGGGAGGATTTGGTTGGATGGAGAAGGGCTTTCCGTGTCGCCAGATACCGCTGTGATGGTGTCGTACACAACAGATCAAAACGGTACAATGGTTCCGATGGATTGTCCCGTACAAGAAGTCGGTGTTGGGGTTGGGGAATTCTGGAATTGGTAAGTCAAAAATTGGCTTCAAAACGCGGGTGTAGCAGTCCCGAGAGCTCAGCTTTCTGCTCCCAGCGAATTTCAGCAATTGTGTTTACTAACTCGTTGGCCAGTACTGTCAACAATGCTTTCGTCGATCAACTGCTCCTGGACGTTGTTGGGCGGCCTGAAATACACTGGGACGACACGTCGGATGAAGCGTATGATTCCCGGTACCTAATACCCGATCGACAGAGAAATATCTGGGCTTCATTCGGTCAAGGAGGCGGTACTGGCATGATGAAGCAAATGTTTACCATCACAAAAGGAACGAGACGACACACCTTTATCGAAACGACATTTCGGACCTCCATGCTAACAGTGCCCGGTGTCCCGTTCTCGAGTTATGAACTGACGGATATCTTGAAGAGAACATGGAGTACCAACGTCACGGAGCAGCAAGCTCCAATCATAACACGCCTCTCGAATTCTATCGAGAATGCACAAAGCATCGACAAGAGCTTTCTATTCGGAATCAACGATGCTAATAATGTGACCACTACGCAAGTCACTTGGGAGTATCTCACACCCGAGGTGGCAGGAGAAGCAGTATACTCACTGCTCCGGATTACATTCACGAACATCACTGTCGTGAGATCTGAAAACATCCCAGTGGCGCTAACCTCCTTCGCACCATGCGATACGTCCTATGAGAATATCGCATATGGCGGCGTAGTCACCGGAACGGACTGCGCAATTGCGAAACAAGGTAGACCAATACAGCTCTTCGGCCAAGTCGATACCTCCGCTGTACTTCTCCTGAATGGCTTTGGAGATGGAAGATCGAACCTCAGTGCGATTGCCCTGGACGAGACGATTTACGGATGGACGAATACGAACTCAGAACGCATGAACGACTTGCTGCTCGCGCGTGGGTATATCGTCAGCATCGACCCTTCTCTCGTCACGGTAGAGAAGAGTATATTGAAGCCAGCTATTTCGTACCTGCAGCTGTTTTTGTGTCTGCTTGCGCTGGTTCTGTTTGGCATAGCATGGTTGAGTCTGAAACTGCTCACCACGTCCCATTGGTCGAGCTCCCTCCTTTTGAATATCCTTGCTCCCATGAACAATAAGAGTGGTGCGCCTGGATACGTATACTCGGTGCCCGATATCCTGCTTCAGGAGACGGGAACCGGGAAACATGTTGCAGTCAACAACTCACTTATACGGTTTGATGCTGGAGCACCAGGAGGACAGCCTTCGTCACCACCTTTGATGAACTATGAACAAGTGCCGCAGCAGCCGAAAGATGTAATGACGGTTTACGAAGGGGAGGCTTTCTTACCGCAATACCAGCAGCCGGCATACTCCCCAAAACCTTGATATTGTCTTGTTGTGAAAATCTAAATGTCATTTGAGCGGGTGAGAGATGCAGGAATCCCAGGGGGTTGTCTCTGAGGTATCTATCTGATCGAGTTTAAGACGGGTTTTTGTCCGGCGGGAGGAAATTGTGACAAAAGGGAGCGGAGGAAGTTGCAATATGAAAGACGTAGTAACCGCAGGACAGATGAAACTAAAATTATGTTCTAGGTCCAGCATTTTCTATCTGACGAATGACACTGAACAAAGTACAGTACCGTACTCCGTCGTGCCTCGGCTTGGGCTGGAATAGTAGAAGTCGATCTGCAGAAATGAGAGGAGAGAATGAATCGGTAGAAGTGCAAGCTACAACAAGAATAATAATGTCTTAAGACGGATGTCCAGGCACTACTGCGGCTCTGTCTGCAACTCTCTCTGCCCGTTCCACCAGTTCCAGTGGCGATGGTGATTCACCATTTCATTCAAGCGCTTACGTAAGCGCGACAAGGCTTCCACCATTCCGCTTCCATATCAATGACTCCTGCTCCCTGCAACTTACAACTCCGACTTATAACAACCCAACAACTATGAATACCGATATTTATTACTTATCTTGGCTACATACAATTAAAATGTATGTCTAAACATGGTCGTATGCCATTTGACTTGCTAATCTTTCCAGACATAATGGACACAGATAAACCTCCAGACTCATGGGATTTCCGCCTTGCGCAGGACTTCCTGCATTCCTTTCAATGTGAATCGCAGTCACTCAGCGGGAATGAGACAACCAAATCCAGCTTATCGCCATCCACATTCGAACCTGCATCCTATACGCCTGAGAGTTTAGGAGATTTCAATCGCATCTACCTGCAACTTGGTTTGCCACTTGATCCGTCCGCAACCCGTACCTCATCCTCTTCGTCTGCGCAATCCGATTGTTCCACCGCTGAAACTACACCTGCGGAAGATGTCTCAGATGAAGCCGTGGAATCTGAGGACTTCGTTAGTAAAGAGGTCCGTTGGAAGGACCAGGTGCCGGGTGGATTGACTCTTACCGAGTCGCAGCGACGAAGCCATAAGGTTTCACTCGCAAATAATGATTCTGATCAAGGCGGTATCGAGGGCTCCGTGACCCCAACTCCCACTGGCCGCCACGTCCCAAGTCGACAGAACAGTACGAAAAAAGCTGGAACATCCAGGGTAGAACCTTCGATTAAAAGCCGTCTAACTCCAGCTTCTATCACCCCCCAAAACCAGGACGATGGACTTCCGCCACCCAAAATTTCGCCCAAACCTGCTGCATACTTCGAAAAACACTCTATACAACCCAAGTACACCCTTACGCAGGTGGAGCAGGAGGTTAAATTAAAGCAGAAGGTGCGAGAGCTACAGAGCTCCATAGATGCCACCCATCCAATCGATGCTGCATCGAAAAACCTTCATATATTCGTCGATTGCTCCAACATAATAATTGGGCACTTCGAACGATTAAAGCTCGATAGAAAGATCACAAGGAGCGTCAAGTCGCCACCAATATCATATAAATCTCTCGCTTTTATATTAGAAAGAGGCAGGAACGCTTCACGTCGAATTTTGGTGGGATCCCATAATTCCGCTTATTTGGGCAAATCAGATCAATTGCCACTATACATGAGGGAGGCAAGAAGATGTAACTACGAGATGAGCATTCTGGAACCCGTCATCAAACCCAAGCTCACACCTTCAAAGAAAGCCCGGCGTGGCACTGGCAATGGGTACGCAACCACTTCTGGGCACTCAAGTGGGGGTGAGACATTCCCGGTGGGAAGTATGGCTAGGGCAGAACAGGGTGTCGATGAGCTGTTGCAGATGAAGATGCTTGAGAGCCTGTTGGACAGTGAACCAGGAACGATGGTTTTGGCCAGTGGAGACGCGGCAGAGGCGGAATATTCAGGTGGATTTCTCAAGACCGTCGAACGCGCGCTCAAGACGGGGTGGAACGTTGAAGTAGTAGCCTGGAAGAATGGCCTCAGCACCGAGTACACATCCTCTTCCTTTCAAAACAGATGGAAAGGACGGTTTACGATTATAGAGTTGGACTGTTTCAGTGAGGAAATGCTGGCTATGTATGCTGAAGTTTACCCAGCGGAACAGGCATAATGCTAGGTCGGACGTGGAATCGATCTGACTTATGGGTTTGTAGTAGACGGTGTTATGGAAGCATTATGCATAGCGAATGGCGTTGGGGATTTATTTCTAAGCATTTTTAGAGATGTCCCTGGCAGCGGGCAACAATGCGAATTGTTCACAATGTTCTACTCAATGAAATAGCGTGAAAGTCGGAGTGACCACTGAATCCGCACACGTGCATACTCGTAGAAGACCAACCCAATAATCGAAGTGATAATCTAATGGTAAACAAGTAGGGTCACATACTGAATCCATTTGACCATGTTTTTTGGCCATCGCCTCGCAAACGTCAGGAACTATCTGACCCTATTTTAAATTAATAAATTTCAAAGGAGCTATTTATATAGTAAACTCCACGAACTACTTAGATCTTGAAATTGAAAAGAATCGACTAGTTCAATTATCAATCTATAATGCCGGTATCTTCCTCAAACCCAAACAATAATGCTTAGTCAAGCGTGCTGGTCTCCCTTTGCCATGACTTCATGAAGGTGTTAATTATCCTTACAAAGGTTGACCCGGAAGTAGAGATGTTTCCTCTGCACAGAACGTGTTTGAATTTTACTTAAAACCGCCTTTAAATGAAGCTTTTGATGCTTACCTGGAGGTAGGTAGGGGTAGGTTTATGTCCCGCATGCAGGTGGAGGAGCAAGTGCAGGTCTATTTTTAGAAATGGGGTACGGCACTGGGCTGCTGGCGGGGTCCTTCCCTTTTTCAACGGGTTCAACCGTGCGCATGCCGGAGCTATGATGGATTCAGCAACATAACCAGCAGGTCTGAAAACGAAAATGAAAATGGTATCGTCTGTTTGTCGCCTCCTTGTCCCTCTTGAAGAGCCACCTCATCTCATCTCATCGTCATGGAAAGATATTATAATTAAAAAATATACCACCAAAAAGTGCGCATCTACTTACCGTCGCAGATACTGCTCGCATCTCCAATTCACACAAACATTTTCAATTTCAATTTCAATTTCAATTTCAATTTCAAGCTCACTGCACATTCAACCTTCCGCGAGCGATTGTTGACCTCGAATTGGCGCCGCTTCTTTACCGTTGGATGATTTCTGCTATTATTCAGGAGCAATGTCTCCACCTCTGCTGGGTACGTCGTCTACTTCCCAATTCCGCGCTCACGATAGTCAAGACTGACCAGTTCGAAGCCCGCGAGGACGAGGGGCAGATTCCCAATTCTCCAATCGGGGAATTTTACGATGCCCAATCAGAGATGCCTTCATCTTTAACGCGCCGGGTGTCAATTGTGGACCAGATCCAGGCCGAGCTCGAAGCGGAGTACGAAGGACAAGAAGCGGTGGTCAATCAGAACAAATATACACAACATGGGGCTTCAGGCTTGAACAAAGGTGTCACAAATCGTTTTCCTCTACCTGAACACGTACAAGCAAGTTCAACTCTAATGGAATCTTCCACGGCCAGCAGCGATATAGACATGGCAGATGTGGAATGGCCGCCTGAAAACGACCTCATAGCACAGGAGGCCATGCACGAAATCACCCCATTCTCTGAACGACCACAAAACCCCCAAAATTTGAAACTCATTAACGTCTCGGAACTTTCGGAGCCAAAGTCCCGCTACACTGGGCATATACCACCTCTTCCCATCTCCAAAGAACATGTTGCGGTCCAAGAACTACTGCAAGAGTTTGAAAGCCAACAAATTGCAACCAGTACAGTTTCTGGCCGAAAACCTCCATCCATTCTGGGCTCAACCGATAATGATTTTGTGGAGTTTGTGCTATCCGACTTTTCCATCTACTTACCGGATAATAAGTTCAATCCATTCGAAATGAGACCGTTGAACCACCTCGCTTCAAAGCATAAATCCGGTGAATTCTTGTTCGACGGAATATTAAGTCTAGGAAATACACGGCACTACGTCCAGGCTGTTCCGTTCAATATCTGTTCCATTGGCAACTATGGAGAAGACGAACATGAGGTTGGGGATAGCATCTGGCTTCAATCTCACCATAACTTGAAAAGAGCAGTATACTACCGTTTAGGAGCCCCTGCTCCAGAATACTTTCGTTTTCATACAGGGTTCAAGTGGTTGGCAGACCTGTCTAAGCATTTTGTGGACTACTGTCACACAATTCGATAAAAACGAGGTCTCAGTATTTGACTTTCGCTCCAAATTTTCACAATGGCTTGAAAAGGCGCACGCACCCTCATCTGGCTACCAGCAATGGCGTCAGAAGTACGGAAAAGAGGACTTCAGGCAAGCAATCTCTGCCAATATCAGATTTTTGTGGAAAGAGGCCATGGGCGTTGATTCAGAGCTTTCGTCGAATCCAATATGGGCAGAGCTTATGGAGATGACTCACATTCCTAAACAGCAGGTCACAGAATCCAAAACGGTGGTTACTCCGTATGTCTATGAGTGCTTCAAGCATATGAGGTTCGGACACCATCTCAAGCCGGTCGAGCTCAACAGCGTCACCCATAGCCAGCATTTGGCACTTGGCAAAGATCTAAATCTCACCGCAAATTCCAGTTCCAGTCGTTTGTTCGTGGAAACGCCATCAGCTAGGACAACTGGGGTTGAGGAGAAGACCACCGAAATGGAGAAGCTTGAACATGAACACAAAGTCAAAAACGTAAAAGTTGGCGACGTCCTCTCGGTGACTAAAGATGGAGTTGAATCGGTCTGGAAAGACGAGGTCAGCAAATGGAAAGCACTCGATAACTGTTGGTATGTCTACGTGCAAGGCGTACATGAGGATGGGGATAAGCGCTCTTTTGATGCTCTATGGCTTTACAAGCCATCAGATACCTCTTGCGCCATGATGAAATACCCATTTAGCAACGAATTGTTCTTGTCCAACAACTGCACCTGCAAACGCCGCAAAATCACCGCAGACGAAATATTGGATGTTGTCTCGGTATCTTGGGATCCTCAACCGCCAAAATCCTCAAGTCAGCTCTTCATCCGACAAACTTACCTCGAAAATGAACTGTATGTGACCCTGAAGGAAGACCACAAGCAGTGCGAGCATCTCCAAGCCCGCAAAGCTAGCGGGTCACCAGGTCTTGCACCTCGATTTGAAATTGGTCAGACTGTTCTCGTGGAACCACGCCACAAGAAGCATGGCCTGGAAGCGTACGAGATTGTTCGCTACGAGGCTGATGGTAACAGACAGAATGTGATTTTGAGGCAGCTCTGGCGAAGACGAGATATCGATGGGACTGGCAGGCCAAATGAGCTCGTTTACACTGATAAGACCGAAAAGGTTCTTGCTCGGAAGGTCAAGCAAAAGTGTCTTGTCCGGTTTTATAGCGAGGATGATATCAAGAGTAACAACATCCCGGCACCATACAGCAGAGATGGCACTGGAAATGCATTTTACATCACATGTCAATGTGTTGAATCAGGAACTTGTTACCTCCTGAAGCCTATCATGCCGAACGCCCCAAAAAGCTTGATCCAAGGCTTTGACCCGTCAGCTCCGTTAAAGAAACAGCTTCGGGGTATGGATCTCTACTACGGTGGCGGGAATTTGGGACGAGGCCTTGAAGAGGGTGGCGCCATCCACAATGAATGGGCAGTCGACATCGTTGACGCTGCAATACATACCTACTACTCGAATCTTAAAACCCCGACGAGTACAAAGTTATTTCATGGTTCCGTCAATGACCTATTAATCCAGGCGATGGCTGGAAACCCACAGAACTCTGATTTGATTCCTTCGCCTGGAGACGTAGAGTTCATCTCCGCAGGGAGCCCGTGCCAGGGGTTTTCCCTACTGAACAACCACAGGGATGCTGAAAAAGGTATCAGAAATCAGTCTCTTGTTGCCTCTGTGGCTGCATATATCGATTTCTACCGCCCAAAATACGGGGTACTGGAAAACGTTATGAATATGGCACAGAAAGGACGAGGTCGTGATGAAGATGTTCTTTCTCAACTGATCTGTGCTATTGTTGGCATGGGCTATCAACTCCAGTTATTCGTGATAGATTCCTGGAGTTGTGGTAGTCCGCAAAGCCGAAGTCGATTATTTGTATGTTTTGCAGCCCCAGGCCTTGAGCTTCTCGAACATCCACGCTTGTCTCATTCGCACCCCCCGAATATTAAGGATCGTGGACTTGGAAAGCTTGCAAATGGGGAGTACTTTGGGCGACGTTTGCATGTTCCTACCCCTTTTGAGTACATCACTGCGGGAGAGGCATGTCGGGACCTCCCCGACATAGGAGATGCGCAAGCTTATCAGTGCATCCCGTTCCCATACCATGTGACTCCAATCGGAATGACAAGAACGTTGAAACAACAGATGAGAGCTATTCCAACCCGCCCCTACGGTATGACCTTTGCAAAGGCATGGAATGATGGTAAGGGTGTTATGAGCAAGGAGGAAATGGAACTCTTTCCAAGTCATTCAAAGACTGGAAAAGTAAGGCGGTTTTTTCAACCCGGTTCAAAGGGTTGGGGCCGCGTGAGTCCAAACGACCTATTTCCAACTGTTGTCACACTCGTGTCTCCCAACGATGCCCATGTGGGAAGATGTCTACACTGGGACGAGCAACGCACTATCTCGCTTTGCGAATACCAACGAGCACAGAGTTTTCCAGATAAGGAAGTGGTGGTAGGCACACCCCCACAGCACCTTAAGATTATCGGAAATAGTGTTGCGCGAACTGTTTCCCTCGCATTAGGGCTTTCACTCCGAGATGCCTGGGTCAAAAATGCTCCTAACACTCTAAGGTCGAGTCGTCTCTCTATATTAGCACACAACCCCAAGTCAAAAATCACACGGTCCGAGAAAAAAGCATTGTCTTCCAACGAAAACTCTAAACCACAGAGCACTTCTTCCACGGACAACGCTCAAATGGATGCATCGGTGTCAAACAAGTCGCAAGTCAAACGTTTACCACAGATTATTATTCCAGACTCGGATGAATCTTCCGCTGAATCTTCCGATGAACCAATTACTAAAAAGTCTTCTAGTCGGTTCAAGAGGTCTTTTGAAATACGTGTACCAGCTCGCGCTGAGCCTGGCACCCCAGTAAGTGTCAATCAAGTCAGGGAATGCAACACGTTCGAAGGTGCTGGATAACGCATCCAAAGGGCCAAGACATCTAAAAAAGAGCTATAACACTGGCATTTCATCAAACCATAGCAATGACTCCACGAGCAGTGAAAGATCTTTGAAACGGCCCTATAGCATGGTACAAGACACGAGGATCGTTCCCCCAACTAAGGGAGCACCCTTCTCATCGACGATTGGGTCAGAGAGAAATCTTGGCAAGATGGGAAACTCCTCCTCCGTTAGTGCGTCAAGCAATAGACCGCTTGTGCCCTCAGAGAAAGCGAGCAAAGCAGCGCGGAGTAGTCGACGAGATTCGAGATCAAACAATGTCGATTCCGCAGAAGTGAGGCGAACAGCCGTGGATTCAGGGCACCTGACAGAAGCCTTGCAGGCCATGAGACAGGAGCTTCACCTACAAAATCCACGATACTTTGCTGATGGAGATACTGATTCAGACTTGGATGAATACTCACAAGGAGAAACCGACGAAGACTCAGATGTTGACTCTGACCCAGCCTCTAAGTCAAAATCGATGCCTGAAAATGATATCCAACGATCACTGGAACTTTCATCACCTGCCCAAAAGAGGCGATTTGAGGATCGGATTATTCAGTCACCAAGAACGGGAGCTGCGAAGTTACCAACCAAACCGGCCTCAAAATTGAAAGTCGTCATCAATCTTATATCAGATGATGAAGATGAAAACGAAGACGAGGCAAAGAAAACCAAGAGGCCTGCGCCTGCGCCGAGCCGACCACCAACAAACAGATACGTTCCCGTTGATAATAGCGGCCTCGCCGCATACGCGCAGACGAACCGTTACATACATAATAGCAACACAAAGGCAAGGAAACATGGACCACGAACTATGGCTTGAGGAGTGGCAATGCTAGCGGGGGGTCTGGGGTTGAGAAGAGGCTGCACGCCTGCACGCCTGCACTTGCGGTTACAAAAAGTTTACTGGCACAACTTGTATAAGATACAAGTTATCTCGGAAGCATAGCAAGGAGTTTTAGAATCACGGGCTTCGTTGAGCATTTATACATAGTTATGCATCTCAGCGAGTAGATACCAATTCACTGCTTTGAATCTTCGTCCAAGAGGGCGCGGATGGCTACACATCCAAGGATTAATAGATTCAGAAATCACCACTTGTTTGCAACTAACCGTGAGATCAGATCGTTATACAATGTCTCGGCTCCGAACCGGTCGCCTGCATTGCCGTTTTTGACAAGAAACGGTCTGATGCATGTGACGGCTGTCACTGTCACTGTCAATGACACTTTCTCTTCGAGATGAGATGAGATGAGATGAGAGTTCATTCAAGGTATACTGTACGATGGAGTGGACTGGAGATGATGGCCTGAGCATTGCATTTAAAGTTCATACCTTACTCGTACCCAGTGAAGAAAGTAAGAAAGAAAGAAAGAAAGATATAAAACCTGTTTTTGAAATAAATCCGTAAAGCCACAAACCCCATTCGCCAATCTAATCCAAACCCCAACCCCGCGCCCGCCCCGCCTTATCTCTACTCCGTTCCGTACAACAAACGATCACTCCACACCACACCAGTCCACAACCATACTATACTGTGCTGTGCTATACGGAGTACTGTACGGAGTATCACTCTATCCATACCCCGGTCTGATCTGCATTCATGGCGTTCCCCCGCAAAGCTTGAGTCTCCCGTCTTGGCAGGGGTGCAGCGTCATACGAGGTCGTGGATCCAATGCTTGTGTCGCTGCTTATCTGTGTCGTGAACGAGGAGGGAGGGCTAGGAATAGGCAGGTTGGGCTATCTCGTGCGACGGATGGTTTTTATGCGGTACATAAGGTAAAGTGAGCGTGCCAAGATGAGGGATGATGGATGATAGGCAAGCTCCTATAGGTAGTTGTTGAGTCGTTATCTATCTAACTTTTGTTTTTCACTTTTCGCTTTTCCTGTTCTGGTGAAACTAGTTGCTGCACTGGAGAAGGGGTGGAAGGAGATATGGTGTCTATATCTATATCTATCTCGCTGGCCCGTCGACACGAAGCACCGCCCACAAGCGCACGCACACGCACGCCGACCAGGAACACGAGCTACACGGAGTCTATGTCAAGTTTTCGCCACGGCTCGATATCTTCATACAGTGCACGATCGCACAGTGATACACCACCACCACCACTGTGTTTGGACCGAGGTACTTGTACCGGTCATAGTGAGAGTCTCGAACGGCTTATTCCGAGGACGTCTAGAACGACTCGGTTGTTGGAGAGGGATAGGAAACGTGTTAGGATGGCGACTACGCATGAGAATGGCGTGCTGATTGAGAGGAAGATGAGTTATGGGATTGGTGGTGCGGGGAATATTCGTAAGTGCTTTCCTTATGGAAGTTGATGTGGAGTGGAGTGGCGTGATGCTGAGCAGACATAGGCAGACCTTCAGAAGTCATATACCCACCGCGGATGAATGCGGACGGTACACGACGCCGCTCGAGCGTCTTCAGTATCTCGCCGGGTACGAGCCCAGATGGGAAACGTGCGTCGTTGATGGATATTTTTAAGAGGAAGGGGAGTGTGAGTGAGACGCCGGCTGGGCCAACCCATGAAGATGGTGGGGCGTCTAACAAGGTGGATTTTGCGGGGAAGAAAGAGGGCTGAACAAGCTTGATATCGGGTTGGAATTGAAATGGGATAATGATACCAGATTGGACAGATATGTAGGATAGATTGATATAATACAGAAGCTTTGTTTTTCCGGGGCCACCAAAATGATTTTCTTACATTTATCTCAAGACAGGAAGCGGTTGGCCAACCATGGTCTGGGTGTTTACACGGATAGTCGTTGCGATCTTGTTTCGCCAGAACTGGAAATTGACGCGTGAGAATTGGGGCATGCTCCAGAGTTCTTTCATCAAGTCGCCTTTCTCCCCACGAGCTATGGCGGCCTGCAGTCTCAGAATTTCGATGACAATATCGAGCGTGTCTTCATCTTGGTCTACGGCTGAATGCTCCATCTCATTCAGGGTCTTGGCGATGCTGTTAAAATCTTCGTAGCTGTAGTAGTGGATGCGGATAATCTCATTGTAGAGTTGGGTAGAGGCGCCTAAGACATGCGAGATAGCTCCCAGAGACTTGATCTTGGGGAGGACAGCTAGGGCGAGTGGCGAGGGTTTGGCGAAGGAACGGTCGAGGAGTCTGATGCCAAAAAGAAGGTATGATGGGTAGAGCGGCCCGTAAAGAGTGAGAGCAGATACTTCAGTCCCGTTAGGACTTTGAGCCACGACTCTGTCGAACCTCTCTACCTTGTTCGCTTCCTCTCCTTCAGAGGCAATTTTGGCCTTCTTGCGCTTCGACTTGTTCGGTCCAGTTTTTTTTTTTCGACTTGCTTTCGCTCTCTGCATCTTTAATTTGGCCGACATTCAAAGGAGCTTCTTCTAGTCCTAGCTTGGGGATCAGGGAGAAGACCTCCTTTTCCAAGACTGCCCAGAGATCAATATCGGTTCGAGCGTCCTGCATTAAACTCTCGACACGTTCCCTTTCGGGATTCCGTATAGCCTCGAGCTGGTCATGATCCAAATCCGCCAATTCCTTCATCTCCCCCTCAAACAGGTTCTCATCTTCCCCATCATACGCCTGCATGGCTTTAGCAGCGGCAGGCCGGAGTGCGGGTGGGTATGAGTTGACGATCTTCAGCATTTCTTCTGGAGTCTTTGGGAGTCTACTGATGACAGAGCCTAGAATCGAGTCAAGATTCGACTTGGCTCGATCTTTTGATTCTTGGGATGGCTGGGGAGACAGTGATTGGTTTTGTGCAAAGATGTCGGAGAATATCCTCTGGAAAGCGCGCCTCTCAGTCTCTGTTATGGTCGATTCTCGAGGACCGCGCAGGTTCATCGAAGGTCCTTCTTCGCCCGGGTGCATGGCCCCATCCTCTCCTTCAAACTGACCCCCTTCCAACTCTGAATCATCTACTTCACCGAATTCGTTGACATTGATGGTGTCTAATCGATTGAGTTTGTATGCAGATCCATTTCCTTTTTTGTGCTCGGACTTATGTAGCTCGTCGAATTCGAAGGGAATTTCGAATTCAGCATTCCTCAGAGATCTTGGTGGAGGATTTGGCTTTCTTTTGACGAAGGCTCTAGCTGGAGCAGGGCGGACTCGGTCGCCGCGGTTGTCGCTATTATCCCTCCCCCAACCTGGCGAACTGTAATGACGATTGTGGATGGATTGATGGGCGAGGCAGAGATTGTTTCGCACTACAGACCGGGGATATCGACAACCGAAGATTGGATTTGCTCCCACCCAGCGGAAATTTGAGACTGTTTTCGTCTGGTAGAGGAAGGGTGTCATCGTTGCTGACATGAAGGATACTGCAGCTGGAACAGCTTCACTCGCAGCTCTTGAGCTCATATCAGGAGGAGCGATGGCGACCGAAGCAAAAGATGGTGGTCAATTACTTATTGCGCAAATGGTTGTGGATTCCTGTTTTCTGTTTTCTGAAGTAAAGGAGGTTTGCGAAGCTTGAGCTTCTCAGAAATTATATTTTGAGGCACGGACCAGGAGCAAGGATTTGTTGATGATGACTAAGACGCGTAAAGTGAAAATGCACTACTCCATTTTGGTGGACTTCTTCAGATGGCGAAACTGAGTTGACCTGACTAGATTATTACCAAACTTACTTGAAGAGAAGACAGTCGGATAGATTGTTCGACTCTGGAGAAGCCTTCGAACTGAGAAACTGATCCCGAGTGTGAACCGCGCTGCCTCACCATCAAAACCCCTGTATCAATCAACTTTAGCGCGTCAACACGCTCTTCACGTTATTTCGCGTCAATCATATCACGTCTCTCGCGACTTCAACTTTCTCAACTCGATCCGTCTTGACGCTCCAAACACAATTGCCAATCCGCACCATGGCTCCCGTAAAGAAAGAAAAGGCCGAGATGAGTGCCTTCGAGCGCATGCGCCTGGAGAACATTTCCGCAAATCAGGAAATGTTAAAGGAAATGAGCACCACTGCATCAAAACTGATGCCCAAACCCGCCAGCCGCCCTAAATCCAAACCCGCATCGGCCAGAAAGAAATCCACTCCAGTAAAGCGCGAAGACGCTAGACCTACGCGTACGAGCTCTCGACTGGCGGGCGTGGAAGCAGACTCTGAGACCGCGAAGCGGAAAGCTGAAGTTGAGTTTGACTTCGCAAAGGAGCAAGCCAAGGCGAAGAAGCAGCGTGTTTCGGGAGATCTGAACTTTAGTGATATTGTGGTTGATGGAAAGAAGTTTAGCAAAGATGAGGGGTTTCTGCCTGGGATTATGAGGGGCGCGAAACCGAACGTCCGGACGTTTACAGAGGACGATGTTAAGGAGACTACGGATGAGGGATTGAAGGCATTGAGGGAGAAGATGGGTGGTTTGGAACTTTATGAGGGATTTGAGCCGAACCGTAAGTGTTGCTCACTTTCATATGAAGGAAATACTGACTGGGGACAAGAGATAAAAATCACACCAGAGCGAGTATATTCGCTGGGATTTCACCCTTCCCAGGACAAGCCACTTGTTTTTGCTGGTGACAAGATGGGGAACTTGGGAGTCTTTGATGCTTCACAAACGCCACCAGAAGTTAAAGATGAAGACGAAGAGGAAGCCGATGATTCCGAGCCAGCGATTACTGCTTTGAAACTTCATTCGCGAACGATCACGTCCTTTGTATTCCCACCAGACGGCAACCACGTTTATTCAGCATCATACGACTCGTCAGTCCGAAAGTTTGATCTTCAAAAAGGTGTTGCAGTCGAAGTCTTCGCGCCTGAAAATTCCGATGAGGACCTGCCCATTTCAAGTATCGCTATCCCATATACAGATCCAAACATTTTGATATTTTCTACGCTAGAAGGATCTGTTGGTCGACATGATATGCGAGCCCCCAACAGCACTGAAATATGGCAACTCACGGAGAAGAAAATTGGTGGATTCTCTTGTCACCCTTTGCATCCCCACCTTATATCAACTGGCTCTTTGGACCGGACTTTAAAGATCTGGGATCTGCGGAACATCAAAGGGAAAGGAGATGATAAGGTACCTAGTTTGATGGGAGAGCATGAGTCCCGACTGTCTATCTCACATGCGTCATGGTCAGCTGGCGGTCACGTAGCAACTTCATCTTATGACGACACTATAAAGATTCATTCTTTCACTGATGCTGGATCGTGGAAAGTCGGTCATGATCTGGATGCTGATGCCATGGAGCCTACAGCTACAATCAGACACAACAACCAGACAGGTCGTTGGGTCACAATTTTGAAACCACAGTGGCAGGAAAGACCGGAGGATGGCATCCAAAAGTTTGTGATTGGAAACATGAACCGATTTGTGGATGTGTTCAGCGCAGATGGAGAGCAGTTGGCACAGTTGGACGGCGATGGGATTACTGCTGTCCCAGCCGTAGCACACTTTCATCCGACGAAGGACTGGGTTGCAGGAGGTACTGCTAGCGGGAAATTGTGTCTATGGCAGTAAGAAAAAGTAGTGGTTGAAGTTGGATTGTAGGAGTTTGGAAATAGTCGAAGAAAGGGGTCATATTAAAGCTGGAGGGGTGGGGTGTTAAGGGTAATTTACATGACAGGACAGGGCTGGCTGGGTCTGGGGTTTTTGTGGGACTTCGGGGTCGTGGCATTTCTGGGCGTTCCCCCCCTGCCTGAACAAACAGCCGGGTCAGTTTGTACTGATACAGTCGAGGACTTCCAAAGACCACAAATTTTTTTGAGCCTTAACCATAACCAATAATAAATTAATCGGTCTAATCTAATAGACTAAACAGATGATTTAAAACATAATGGTCTCTTCTAAATTAAAATTAAATGTTGTTGTTGTGATATTTTACTTTTGAGAAAATTTTCACCTTAGAATATTCGCCGTTTTGGTGGTCATATTTTAAAACCTCGCCTAGGAATACGCTAAAAACGCTATAACCACCCCCCCCCTGCGCCCCCTAAAAAAGTCTTTACCTCCTCCCCTTATTACTATTAACTACCCTCTATATAACCTGTTTCAACCTATTTGCTAGCTAATATAGACGATTCCTAATCTTCTATAAAGAGGGCACGCCGTGCTCCACTTCGATTCGACAATTCTCTAGCGATACTAGTCGAAAAGCCTTAAAAGAAGGCTCGAAAAGCTCGAAAACCACCCCCTCTAGACGACCTACCACTACCCCCCCTACCACCCCCCCCACTAGTCGAATTTGGCATCCCTACACAAGAGGCAGATGACCCTAATGGCTCTAATATTGAAGAGGAAGACGATAAGCTAGAGGAATTGCTTCAAGAGCTACGAAACCTCTCTCAATCTAGCATTGGATTTGATGAGGACGGTGGCGTTTTCACTGCATTTAAGGAGCCTTAAGGGCCACCCCCTTCCACAGCGAAAAGGGGTATATATGCTATAAAAGGCGGTAAACAAGCAGCTCGTACTAAACGAATGCATGCTGCTGAAAAGAAGCTTTTATTGAGAGGGATCGAGCTATATAAGGATCCCCATCTAAAGAAGCAATCGTCAATGCAGTCGTTTTTCGGCAAAATCTAACCTAAAATGCCCCTGGAAATACCCCTAGAAATACCCCTGGAAAGCGATGCAATTAGGGAGAAAGAGGCAGGAAAAGATGATAGCTTTACTGAGCTATTGCTAGAGGAACTAGTCTCTGTGACTACAGGTCTTGATAGGGGGGTGGATGCTGAATCACCTGATCTTCTAACCACTTAGGAGGTCCAAAAATCGGTCTCCTAGGTACTAAAAGATAAGAACCTCGCGCTAAATGCTATGAGAGATCTCTAGATGCTTCTCTTGTATGCCTAAAACCTCCTAAAGGAAGCGCTATACTACAAAGGCAAAATTGAGGCTTTAAAAGTGGTGGCAAAAGCATTCTATAAGGCCGATAATGGCTACTACCTAGCGCGAAGGATTTAGGGTCTTTTTAATCACTTTAGGCTCTATAAAAATGTACCCTTAGAGACTCGTGGAGGTAAAAGAACTAGCTAATTATACCTTGATAATGAGAGCGTATTTGGGGCCTATAGGATATAGCTTATAACACAAGTGGTTAGCACTATTACCCCCCTTTGTTACGAACGTGACAC
>QGMF01000177.1:0-54033 GCA_007821475.1 Lachnellula arida
ATCATAGCTATGCGCACCACAGCTTAGCTATACATAGCTTTATACTAAGCCTAATTAGGTTTAAACCATATTTAGGACCTATTACTATATATTTAACAGAATGAGCTCTGTGTATAGGTCGTTTAGTGACTTGATTTCTAGATCTTTATAATATCATAGTAAGTGAAGTGAAGCGTGAGGTAGGTAGTGAAGTCATGTGTGGGTATCAGTCCACCAAGTATAGTCCCAGCATTACTGTACTCCATAACCCACACAATTACTCCCCGTCCCCGTCCCCGCCCCGCCGCCACCTCAAAAATCCATAGCTCATCCATATCTACTCGTGATCCGCACCCATCTTTAGACATCATCCCCAGCATCCGTTGCACATCGCACTTTTCCGTGCCTCTTTCACAACCATCCTAAGTACTCCGCACCTACTACCTAACCAAGTTTCACATAAACCGTAACCTAGTCATATTCTTCATACAGCTACAGTACAGTCAGTTACTCAAAAGTTAAACCAGTAATGCTTCAGAGAGAAGGATCTTTGTTGCAAATCGCAAATTACCTGTGCCTCATTTCTAGACACTAACTACACACTAGTCTCGAAACCTAGTTGCTTTTTCGGAATGATACCGAATTTTGTTGCAAGCCGTAGGTTTCCTGTGCCTCAATCTAGTGTCTAGCTTCAAAGCCTCATACCATGTCCATGTGCATGTTGTAGAAGCTACTGGTACTGTATCCGGCTTTGTTGCATATCGCGGGTTGTCGTGCCTCTGGATGACATCTCTAGCTCGATCGTCTAGTCTGAGTTGAGCTTGCCTACCTGTACGAGTATCTTCAGTTATTCGCTGTTGCAAATCGCATTTTTTCTGTGCCTCTGCGTTACATCTCTAGCTTGCTCCAAGTATTGTGCTAGTAGTGGAGTTATCAGCTAGCTTCCTGACTATTGTTCGTAAAAGGAAGAATAAATTTACTACGCCGTTTTTCTTGTTTCCGAAATGGATAAACATCACGTCCCCCCCTAACCTCGGTCGTTCTTACTCCTTCTAGATGTCTTCTTTTCTTTCGTTGCAAGTCGTGAAATTGTCCTGCGCCTCTTCGGCTTCCCATCCATGATCCAACACCATTTATGCATACTCTATAATCTGCATATCGCATCTCTTAAACAGAAAGCCATGAATGATAAGTATTTGTCCGTATACCTCACCTCGCCCATCACCTAAACTCCTACTCGAGAACGAGCTTTACACTCCGTACTCCGTAAAAAAAAACGATGCTAAAAGCGAAAAAATAACATTTTTTTTGTTTTTGGAAAAGAGATAATTTTCTTGGGACGTACTCCATCAGCCGCCTCCTCGAGCCATACTCCGTACAATCGCCAATTACATTGCATTACTCCGTACAGTATAGTAGGAAAATCGGTGCTGTGCCTCATTGACCCGACCCAAACCGTCGGGAACCAATGACATGGTCGTAAATATCTTGATTCGCATTCCTTTCCTTGTACGGAGTAAAGAAAAAAAGAGGCACGGGCGTGTAAAACCCCGCCGCGCAACGCATCACCCTGTGCCTTCGGAGAAACTTCTTCATTCTGCAGCTTTTGTGGTCAGCTCGGGGGGCACGGGTGGCACATGAGATTTTGCGACGTGCAACAAGAGATGAGGGGAGGTTGGATTGGAGGGACGGAGGGAGGGTCACGGAGGGATTGATTGTACAAACTTTTAATTGGTGTGGAACGTACAAGTAGATGTATGGGATGGATGGTGGGCCATGTGATGTGGGGTATCTGTTATGATTTACGCATCTTCGTCCTCTTCCTCCTCACTACTCGATTCGCGCTCAGGCTCATCGTCATCATCATCGTCTTCATCATCTTCTTCATCATCGTCTTCATCCTCGTCTTCGTCGGTCAGATCATCCAAGAGACCCCTCGCAACTCCGCCGTAGGCATCAGAGCTTAAACCAGGCGTTCTTTGGTTCAACGGCCCCATACCATTCATCTGACTAACAGCCTGCAACGCCCTACTATCCAGGGTCGCAGGCGCCACCTGCCCCGACTTATCCCAAAGACTCTGAACATATCTCTGGTTAGCCTTGCTCATCAGCGGTTTCGCCCCTCCGAGACGATCAGAAACCTTCTTAGCTTGCTTCTTTTTCTTTTTCCGAGAAAGAGGCTTCATCAGCCCCGCTTTCGTCAATGCCTCGATTTCCTGAGCGGTCAGTCCAAGGTCAGGGACCGGGACGTGTACCCTTCTACTGGAACTCCTAGCAACGGCATCAGGCAATGAGAGAGCAACAGCAAAGTCCTCGTCTGCCAGTGGCTTGCCCAGACGGATGGCGATTATTTTCGTCTTCATAATAACTTTAATCTTCGCCAAGCGGCCGTTCGGGAACCAGCCGTCGATTTTGGAGCTGAACGCACGGGGGTATGGTGCGTTGCGTGCGAGGCGGTGGAGGAGGGGGTCGGTGATGTCGCAGATTTGCCAGACTCGACCATCGAGAGAGACGTGTTTGCCGTCAAAGAGGTGGGATGTGGGGTTGCTCCTTATATCTCGACGATGGGCCTTCCATGAACCGTCCGGCTCGACGTCGTCGCTTATTATTCTGAAGAATATTGTTTGGTAAATACGGTATTTTGGGTCGCTTCTTGGATCGATGCCGTATTTGACCAATGCATCACGCCATGGTCCATTCTTGAATTGATAGCTCACATATTGATATGCACTTCTAGCGAGGCTGAGGTGTGGAGAATGGCCGAGGCGGTTCAACAATGCCCTACGAGTCCAGATAGGACGCTCTTCCAGTGCCTCCTTCATGATAGCGACGAGATTTTGAAGGTTCGGGTCGTCAGAAGGAACTTCTGGACCTTTGTCTGGAATCTTGGCAACATCGTGACTCAAATAATATAGTTGAGAAGCCCGGGTTTTCAGAACAGGGTTTCCAGTCTCTGGATTGACACCCGTAAAGTTGAAGGGATTTTGCTGCCATTCCCAATTGAAGGGGAGCGAGTGGTGCGACAATCTAGGAGGCGGCATGAATTGATCGTTTGGCTTCAAGCCTCTGCTAGGGTCTAGTTGGAATTTTTTGATATCCTCCACTGGATTTTGTTAATCATAGACAGATATAGATCGAGCAGAATTGAAGACTTACCTTTGCCTGTGAGGACAGTGTCTCGAAATCTGGGGAAGAATTCCGTATTGCTGGTGGAATGATGAAAGTCCGCGATACCTTGACTTGTTAGTGGTCTAATTTATGTATGGTGACGAGACGATGATTACCCCGAAATCGGTGTGTATTTGTGATTTCTGCCACCACTTCAATGGAGTAGTGGCTAGCATTATCTTTAAGAGTTCTGAGGAGTTCGGCAGGGTTGTCTTTTTGTGATTGAGACTTAATGCTGTCCGCGGAGGAAGTAGGACCAGTATCTGGGAGGGAGGAAAAGCCAGTGTCATTGTAGAGGGAGGGATCTAAAGCCCCTCTCTTCCGCTTCCTGCCTATTCGCTTTGGAACAGTGATCTTCAGGAGGACGTTGTTGGTAGGGGTGTTGTATGATAATATCGGGGCACACATAGGGTCATTGTGGCGGAGATAGAGCGGTATACAGCTATCAGGGTCACTGGTATCAATAACCTGCAATTATATCAGCATGGTTCGACATGGAAAAAGACTTGAGACTGCAGAAGGATGCTCTATATCTATATCAAGGTCACGAGGCACAATCACGAGGCTTGCACGTGGTATGGTGGTGCATCAAGTACAAACAAGGAAAGGAAATAGGATTCAAACGCACCCTCTCAAACGGTCGATTGCTACCAAATGTTTTGAGGCCATTCTCGAGATTCTTGACGACCAGAGGATGCTCGACGGCGACAACCTTTCTTGGTGGAACTGGGTATACAGCAGCGGCACTTGCACTGGCCATGTTGAAGCGGGGCAGATTGGTTGTTTGTGCTGGGGTGTTCAGGTCGACAATCGTTATAGTATTAGAATAGTGCTTTGACTGGGAACGTGCAAGCTTTCATGATGCTGGGACTGATTGAATATGTTACCAGTACTGCAGTGACAATTGAGTTTGAGTCTGATACAGTACAGTATGTAGAAGATATTCCGTAGATTTCTCCACCTTCCGTCCCGCTTAGCGCGCTCTAGTTAGGCGCACTTCACTTCAAGGTGGTGGAGGGGATGGATGGGATCCAGCCGACCGATACAGCACTCTGCTCTGCTCGGTTTTGCTGCGGTGCCGTGCTGTGAAAAAATCCATTGATCTACCATCCTTCATCTACGCCTCCCCTTCTAATATCGTGCACTCCAACGACTCGAGGTGCGCCGGTTGACGGGCGCTCATTTGGTTGCTAGCAACCTCCACGTGCTGAGGTGACGACAAGGAAACCATTCACCACCCGTACCCTCCAGCCTACCCGGAACCATTCAACGACAATCCGCTGAAGGGCAGAGCCTACGACCATTATTCCCAGTGCTTCAATTCCAAGGTATATATACCATACCATTGGGTTATGAAAGCATTTGCTTTTTGAGGGCCATTGCGCTGACCAGCCTTCATTCTATAGTAGCATACACGCGATACCTAAAGCCTTAACTCGACCTGCTACTACCCAAACCGCCCTTGCTCTCGCCAGTCACACATGTTTGGGAATTCTCTGTCAATATAACCCTTGCTGGATCTACTTGAGAGAAATCTGTCTCGGAGCACCCACCCTCGAGCTATTCAGCCGGCAAACAAAAGATCCGATACTCTCCTTAGTAACCCCTGGTTTTGCACGCTCAATTCACACCCATTTTCGAATCATATTGTCCTGGTTGCAGTTGTGGCAGTTACCAAAGCTCTTTTAATTCCCACTTACAAGACTGCTTGACTAGCCCTCTTACTCCCGTGTCACAGATACCACCCGAGTCGTTTGGTGGACTATTCGAGGTTTGGGAACATTGATAGAGAGAAGATTGTGCTGTTTTTCAAAATGAAAGGCTTCAGGCAGAGAGTTGTAAGCCTCCAATAAATGAGACGGTTGCGAAACAGCCTTCATTCTCACTGCCACCTTTTCCTGCCCCTCCATATCTTGACCACAAGCTGACTACTCCAGCATGAGCAGCTCTCGCGCGCAAAAGATACAAGCAAATCATCTAAGTCCAAGAACAAGGATTCGAAAGACGTAACCTCCTCCCCCTCACAATCGACCGCGTCGCGCGACGCTGGACAGTCACCAGTTGCAACGCCATCTTCTTCGACCACGACACTGTCCGATCCTCGTAATAAACCCCTCCCACCAAATGACGCTGCAGGCGCGAATGCCCCTTCTAGTCCTTCTCTGCAACCGCAGTCCGGTTCAATAAACTCATTAAACCCTGGTCACAGCACAGTCGTCTCTCCCGATCGCTTTAACGTAATGGGCGGAGGTTCACCAAGCGCTGGAACCCCTGGAACACCCAATCGTCATGGACAACTTCCCCCCAGTGTTATCATCAGTCCTAGTACGCCTGTAAGTAGAGCACAATATGTTCAAATACCCCCAACTAATTGTTTCATTCAGCACATTCCTCCACCTGGAACTGCGGAAACAATGCCTCATGATCTCGCGCCGCCAAAAGCTGGTACGAAGTCAGCAATGTATGATCGATTACAAACAACCCCAAAAGACGTGCCCGAAGGCATCAGAACCCCAAAAAGACAACACTCCTCGAGATTCGATATCTCTCCACAACGTGAACTCGAAAAGCTCCCAGGCTTTCACGAAGTCTCCCCGAATCGCCGACAAGACCTCTTCATGCAGAAAATTGACCAGTGCAATGTTATATTCGATTTCAACGACGCCAGTGGGGATATGAAGTCAAAGGAGATCAAGAGACTGGCTTTACATGAGCTGCTGGACTATGTTGCGAACAACAGACAAGTCATTACGGAAACCATGTATCCCAGGGTAGTGGATATGTTCAGCAAGAATCTTTTCCGACCCATCCCTCCTCCAATGAATCCCCAAGGAGAGGCTTTCGACCCGGAAGAAGACGAGCCAGTTCTCGAAGTAGCATGGCCCCACATCCAAGTCGTCTACGAGTTCTTCTTGAGGTTCATAGAGAGCCAAGATTTCAACACCAATATTGCCAAGGCATACATCGATCACAGCTTCGTTCTGCAGCTCCTGGAGCTGTTTGATTCAGAGGATCCGCGCGAGCGAGATTTCTTGAAGACAACTCTGCACCGGATATACGGGAAATTCCTAAATCTTCGTTCCTACATTCGAAGGTCCATTAACAATGTTTTCTTCCAGTTCACGTACGAAACAGAGAGATTCAATGGGATTGCAGAGTTACTCGAGATTCTTGGGTCTATCATCAACGGATTTGCCTTACCACTCAAGGAAGAACACAAGCTTTTCTTGACCCGAGTGCTGCTTCCATTGCACAAGGTCAAGAGTCTGAGCATGTATCACCCACAACTTGCGTATTGTATTGTTCAATTCTTGGAGAAGGATGCCGTACTAACAGAAGAGGTAATTCTGGTACACCAATATGTTTTAAGGCAGGCTAACAAATTCTAGGTCGTGCTTGGTCTACTCCGCTATTGGCCTAAGGTCAATAGCACCAAGGAAGTCATGTTTTTAAACGAAGTAGAAGACATTTTCGAAGTCATGGATCCCGCCGAGTTCGCCAAAGTTCAGGAGCCCCTGTTTCATCAACTCGCCAAGTCCGTTGCAAGCCCTCATTTCCAAGTTGCCGAGCGAGCTTTGTACTTCTGGAACAATGAATACTTTTGCAATCTTGTCAGCGATAACGTAGAGATAATTTTGCCCATCATGTTTGCGCCACTCTATGAAAATTCTAAAGGACATTGGAATAGGTAAGGTGACCGATCCAAGAAGCTGTCAGTTGCTAACAAATGTAGAACAATACACGGCATGGTTTACAATGCAATGAAGCTCTTTATGGAGATTAACCCCCAACTTTTCGATGACTGTTCCCACGATTACACCGAACACCAAAATAACGCTGAAGCACGCGAGGAAGCGCGAGCAAACAAGTGGAAAGCCCTCGCCGACCAAGCAAGCCGTTCAAAGACCAACGGCACCACCCGAGCGGTATCATCACCATCCCGCACCAAAGTCACCACCCCCTTACGAATCGACGAGGTTGACCCGATGACGGAGGATAACCAGAAAAGGCTGGATTCGTTGAAGCTCCAGGATGGAGTGCGGAGGCCCACTCATGATCGGCAAAATTCGGTAGGCTCCTCCAGAAGCCAGCGATGATTGCTCTGCTCCTCTCAGTACTATGCCGCTTTGCGTTCTGCGTTTTGGATGCCGCACATGTGGAATGATTATTTTTATTGTCAGGGATAGAAAGTTGGCTCGCGCATACCTCCCCGTTCTTTTTGCCCATTCTTTTTCTCAAATCCAGCATCTGCGTTGCCACGCCTTCCGAATGGGTTGTGGTTTGGTGGATGGTTAATTGACGATGTTACCCTAGAAGCCCGGCGGGTCCCCTTCTTCGAAAAGTACTGGAAGTGCCAAAAGTCCCACGTCTCGACCTGGTAGCCCTGCGGCGGTGGTGGAGTTGGATGATGGTGGTTACGGGCTTGTGCAGACGTTGACGGATGAACAGGCTAGCCATCTCTCTTAATGGCGGGCCGGCCGTATGGTATTGACTCTCTTTCGAAATGTTTGGATTGGATGGATGAGAAAGAGTGTTGGGTTTTATGTATGATGTAGGTACATTGCAACACATTACGATGATGGGATGGATGGGCCGTGCTCGGCCTCTTTACATTTTCATTAAGGTAGACCTGATGGATGCGATGCGGTGCTCATGAGATGTTCCCCTTCTCCTTTCTCTTTGATGGCTAAGCAAGGCAAAGCAAAGCAAGTAAATATGGAGCTTAAAAGGCATACTGGCGTTGAAGATTCAGATTCAGATTCAGAGAAAGTGACTTATAGGGATAATGACATTGGGATGACTTTGGATTTATCTTTTGAATTGTGAATCAGAAGTCTACAAATAGTCTAATGCTGTGAGGAGCGGTTTCTTGAAACCGAACCATTTATTGAGTCTTCATATAGTAGGACCTTTCTTATGTCTCTGATATCCTGAGGGCCCCTTTCCCTGACCCCTTCCTTTCCTTTCCTTAACGCCATGCCATGCCAATCCATCTACAGTACTATAACACGAGAACCAAAACCAATAATAGTATCAAGACAAATATCAACACCCCGATACAACAACTACTCAACCCATCCTCGTTCCTCTTCACCACCTCCCCCATCCTCTTCATGCCCGTCCCCAGCCTACCGCCCACCCGATCCGCCAGCGCATCCGTCGTATCCAGTATCTCAGCCTGCTCCTCCAACTCCCGGCCCATATCACTAGCCTGCTGCCTCAGATTCCCCACCGTGTGAAACACACTATCCAGCTGCGTGTCCTGTTCCGCCATCATATGGACCTGCTGCTGCTGTTCGAACTCGGCGTAATTATCCGCTGCCTCTTGCCCCTCGGCCACCATATCCGCATCAAACATCACTCCATTCTTATCGCTCGTTCGCGCTTTATTCGTCCTGTTCGCATTCTTGCTCAACTCCTCCTTCATGTCCTCCACCTCGCCCCCAACTTCCTCGCATAACCGCTGTCGTCGGCTCACCTCCTCGATCTCGAGCCCGTATTTGTACGGGTCGCTCTGCACTGCTTTTACGCTCTCGACGAGGTCGGCGAGGTCGTCTGCTAGGGCGCTGAGGGAGGTTTCGAGGTCGGTGCGTGCGGATGCTAGTTCGGGGGAGGAGGTGGTGGAGGATGTGGTGGAGAGGGATCGGATGCGTAGGTAGGAGGTGAAGAGGGGGCGGGTGGCGCGGAGTTGGGTTAGGACGTCTCTGTGAGGGGGATTAGCTGAGGTGGCCTTTATAGGTAGATAGATAGAGCAGAGTAGCTGCCTGTTGCTGGCTGCACTGGGAGAAGTTTCCGGTAGGGCTTTGCTTTTAGGTTCGTGGATGCTTATCCGTCTGAGGCCTGTGAAGGGTAAATTCTCCCCTCTAGCTGAGCTGGGCTGTCTTCTGCATGTAGGGCTCTCTCCCGCATCGGGATCCTGAATACGAGGAAGGTGGGCTGCCATTGCTTATGAAGTCTTTCCCCCGGCTGAGCTACAGCCTTGCATTCTTGCGCATGTGAAGATATCTCCGCTCGAGGCTATTGAATACGAGCAAGGTGGGCAGCCACTGCTTATAAAGTCTCCCCCCAACTGAGCTACTGCTCCAGCTTCTGCCTACCATTCCTCTGCACATGAAGCTATCTCCGGTCGAGGCTGCGGGGACTCGGAAGGCACAGGCTCGGTTTGTAAAGGCATAACGATAGACCTCGGTATGGGCAGAAGCACAGCGAGAATGGAAGGCGGGGAACGTACGCTTGAACCTGGAGAAAGGGATCCTCTTCATTCGTCGAGCTCATCATCTTGGGTGATGTTGTCGGGCTCCCCCAGCCCTGTGACCCGGTATTCGGAATAGCACAACAGGGCAATGCAATGCAGTACCCGCCAGATGGAGGTTAGGCGGCGGAGAAGAGGAGAAGATGCGTTTGTGTGCGTGTGTGTATGTGTATGTGTGTGTGTGTGTGTTGCGCGAGAAGTTCGTGGTGTTGCGACCTGTCGTTGACGCAGAGCAGCAGACGAGGCTGAAATCCGATGCAGGTATCCGTGAAGATGCCCGGGAATTGGGTGGGGTTCAAACTCCGGCGTGTGATAAGGCCAGACCTACCTACCGAGCTACCTACTGAGCGTCGTCTTGCAAGTTGGATTTCTGTCGTGACGGTTCCTAAAGCTCGAGTTGCGTGGTTGGTGGACGGATGGGTGAGTGAGAAAGTGCATGAGTGAGGGAGTCTTGCGATCGATCTTTCCCCGATTTTGAGTAGCTGCATGGCATGGATCTGATGCCAGGCTTTCCCGACAATGCAAGACCCCCTGGCCTGGCGAATCTGTGCTGTACCTTATCTCCCGAAGACTCACTCACCTTCTTCCACATCGCTCTGTTGCTGTTGCTGTTACTGTCACTACCTAACTGTCACATACTGCTTGTACACCACACCAAAGCACACATACGCATGCTTTACCTGATTGCATTACTCGAGTACGGAGCATCCAGCGCGATCCAGCGCCATCACCATGCCATGTGCACGCAATTTTTCTCTCTCCCTCTCTCCCTCTCTCCCTCTCCTCCCGCTGTCAGATTAACCTTACTCACCTCACCGGCTGATCATTCATACCATACTTGTACCAACTTGTACCATACACATATGTGACGTATTGTACCTGCGCCACATAGGCTGCCAGAAGCTTGCGTGGCTGATTAAAAGCCCTTAGGTAATACTCGATCGAATGGGAGTTGTCTTCGGAGTAAGCTGCATCTTTGCCACTGGCCACTGGGTGGAGTAGGCTCTGCTTTCTAGCTGATGATCCTTGGTAGTCCATACGATTGCCTGCTTCTTATTATTAGGTAGGTACTCTGTAGGTTTGGTGCGGCTCCTAGTGTGAATATCAGTTATCGTACCTACCTTACCATATGCAGTCAATTGGTTGCGAAGCACCTGCCATGTCTACGCCTACGCCTACGCCTATGCCTATGCCTACCGGTATATTTGTATCTACTTCTATACCCCCAACCCTATATTTTCTTTCCACCACCGAGTATTTTCAGCCCAACATCCCTATCCCTCTCATCTGACTCAACCTATCCTTCACCCCTGCCCTGGGCCAACGTGTAATGAAGTACAAGTAGATTGGATAATCCCGAGAAACCTCTTTGAGGCGGGTGCACAGCCAGTCTACCAACCAATACCTCCAGCTGCTGCACCAATTCTGCAGTGCCAGCACCCAAAACCCAAACTGCTGGCTGTTGGTTCAACCTCCAGATTGCTTTCCTGCCTCTTCTCTGCAATTCAATTATAAATCCCTCTCGCTTTCTCAAGAGAGGCCCTAATTCACTTGGAATTCTTATCTTTCTTGAAGCACGTGTTGTACACCGACACTTCGGTTTGTCTTCACCTTCATACACCTGAATCACCATGAAGCAGAGGATGGCGCTGGACTCTATTCTGGGCTCTGCCTTTCCTACTGGTGATCCTGAAAACTCGACGGATTCAGCACATGGTTCGATTCCAGGCTTCTCATCTACAACTCTCCTCGAAACATTCATTCCTGGGTATGGACCAATTCACAAGTTTCTGCTTTTCACCTTCGGTTTTGATGTCACCGTCTTGGTCTCATTTGGCGCCGCCCTCTGGATATCAGCCAGATTAGGTCGCTCAATATGGGCCATCATATGGAGTGGGGTCAGCAACTACTTTATGGCCGAGATCACTGTCAGCAGCACAGATGAAATCCATGGCCATCTCATTCAGTTCCTTGCTCATCAATATAAAATTAGCTCATCCCGGAGACTAATGGCCGAGACTCCTTCCAAGAGCGCCTGGGAAATGGACAGCGAGGATACAGAAACGCCCGAATCCACCGTTGATGCTAATGGCAACATCAAGTGGCTTAACTTCTCCAACCAGGAAGCAAAGTCGCAACCGAGGTTTACCCCAGCCATCGGATCTCATAATTTCTGGCATAATGGTACATATTTTCAACTTCGTCGAAAAGAAGTTTCCGTGCTCGATGAACTGGGAGGTGGCGCAACAACTTTCAAAGACAAGGAGGTCTTGACACTTTCATGTTTTGGACGTTCCACGGACCCGATCAAGGCACTCATCCAACACGCCAAAGAACATTACCACTCGGGACACAAGGCAAAGACAATCATCAAGCGACCGGCACCCAAAGATATGAGGCGTTTTGGAGGACGAGGAAGTTGGGTTAAGATTGCAGAGCGACCATGCAGACCTATGAAAACCGTTGTTCTAGATGAAGAGCGCAAGATGGATGTTTTAGCTGATATCAACGAGTACCTCAATCCGGCGACAGCAAGATGGTATGCCAACCGTGGTATTCCATATCGGCGAGGATATTTGTTCTACGGCCCGCCAGGAACAGGAAAGACATCCCTCACCTTTGCGCTGGCTGGTGTCTTTGGACTTGATATCCATGTGGTTTCTCTTCTTGAACCAACACTCACCGAGGAGGAACTTGGGATGTTGTTTACCAATCTTCCTGCTCGATGCATTGTTCTACTTGAGGATATTGACACTGCTGGTCTCGTTCGCAATGAACAAACAGAGGCCGAGGAAACCAAGCCCCAGACGAATGGCGAGACGAAGAATGATTTCAATGTAGTCGATCTGACAAAAGCTCTCAAGAAGGCAAACCAACAATCCGAAGAGGAGCGGAAGAAGGGAATCTCGCTCTCCGGTCTTCTCAACATTATCGATGGTAAGTTATCCTCTCCCCTTCATGTTCAACCGTTAACAACTTCTAGGTGTCGCATCTCACGAGGGTCGTGTTCTAGTCATGACAACTAACCATCCCGAGAAGCTGGACGAGGCTCTAATCCGTCCCGGCCGCGTGGATCACCAAGTTGGGTTCGATAATGCCACACAAACACAAGTCAAACAGCTCTTCGAGCGCATGTATAACAACGACCTCCCCCGCACCAAGCTCATAATCAACACTCCTACTCCTGCTCCACCAGTTACGAATGACTTCATCCTCACCCCTCCTGCAACGCCAACTACTCCCAAGATCCCCAATGGCCACCTGAACGGCTCTGTAAACGGAAGCGCAATGCTTAGAGCTGCAGACAAGGAAATAGACGAGCTGAAAGAAGGCGAGCTGGAGGACATCGCATCTGCGTTCGCGGGCATGGTTCCTGATGATGAGTTCAGCCCAGCTGAGATCCAAGGTTTCTTGCTAAAGAGGAAGAAGGATCCAAAGAAAGCTTTGCTGGAGGTGGACATGTGGGTACAAGGTATGATGGAGCAGAAGAAAAGAGGAACAAAGCTATTGAAGGTGCAATAGATGGGATACGACATAACGACCATTTCTCTTCTTGTTGATATTTGGAGTTGGGGTGTACATATTACGACATGAAACTGCGCGGCATCAAGGGTATTTGATATTTCATTCGTGAGTATACGTGCATGCATGCATCAACCGGGATATATTCATGAGGACATAATCCGAAAATTGAGGACCAAGCATACCTGCAGAGCTGCACCACGTGTAAGCTTATTACTTTCTTTTACTTTTCTCCTCTCACCGTCCCACCACTCACATCCCCACACACCCCTTATTCCAACATCTTGCCAAGTGGCTCCGCTACCTTTCCCCAAAAGGACCCAAGCCAACATAATAAATGAAGTCGTGGTTGAGTTGATTGGTTCTTCGGGTAAATCCCTGCATGCCATGCTGCATACATGTATGCATCCTGGCCCCGAGTGGACGAAACGAGACGAACCACAAGAGTGGTTGAGATACTGTATTTCTCTGTCCAGGCTTATATTTCTTGGCGGTGAGTAGTTGTCTAAATCACGCGGCTGCGGTCTTGGGTGGCATACGGAGTAAGGATTTCTGATGACGATGGGAGGGGGGGGGAGGGGGGGTGGAAGTGGAATATGTTGTGAGTAGTTCATGTTGGAGAGGAGAAAGGACGATCATGATTTAGTTTTATGGTCATTTTTGTATGCGTGCGCTTCTTTATCTTCTTTCTGTTTCCTGGTATTGAGATGGGATAAGGGGAAATATATGCACGATGTCTTTGGTGGGTATGCGATGCTTGGTTGGTGCTGATTGGTTACTGCCGGCGAGCGAGTTTAAAGACGTCAATCCAGTGTCTCGTTGTACAGTAGCAGATTTGTACATCGCATTGATACAGTAACCTTCAAAATCTCACCGTTCTTCTGTAAATCAAAATCACAACATCCATTCTTAAGCATCTTGCCCCTCGTACAGTATCCTAGCGAACAAAGACTCGAATTGTTTGCGGCACGTTTGATGGACGTGGGGTTGCTTTGCTTAGTTCGCATCTTCGTCGTGCTAGGGCTAGCATTGAAGTTATTGTACATATTGCCAAGCGGAGGAATAGTATTGTATTGTAATTGGATGATCTGGACCGCGTGAGGGAATCATTGCTCCCGTGGATGGCATTGTTAATGGCGCATTCGTTGCACCAGCAGGTATATCCGCTAGGTCTCTTCTTAGCCAGTGGGTGTATAAAAGTCTTTTGGGATCGCAGCGGCACCGGGTGGGTTTCTCTGAAAACGAAAATAAGTCCTTGAAGGGTGTTTTATGATTGATTGATTGATTGCAAAACGCGTTCATTTCGGCACATCTATCTGGATTCATACAATGGATTGTTATATCGTCGGGGTTGGTGTCGAGCAGGTAGGGTAGGTCACTGTGATTGTGAAGGGAGCTTTTCTGCTACTATAGCTTGCTCGCTAGTTAGCAATTTCTTCCTCTTCTTCATAGAATAGAAGCCAGAAAAAGGAAACTCGAAGCTGAAGCTACTGATCTTGTGCAGCATGCTACTGCAAACTGGTATATCGCGTGTGGATGTCGTGTACGGTGTGCGCAAAAAGGCAATTTTCATAGGTGGGGTGGGTCGTTTGAAATGTTTGCGGCCTCTTCTGAATCTTTAAAAGTGAAGGGAGGTGGGTTTTAATTTCGAACATCTATCTTGTAATGATTTGATGGTTGATTAAGAAGAGTTGGCTGAGAGGAGCTTCTAATACTGTTGTGTCGATTCTAAATTCACGGATGTGACTTTAACAATAAGGTAGTGTTTGATGGCGATACGTCGAATCCAAGGCCTTAAGTGGGTAATATAGCGCTCTGGGGCAGTGGAGCCATCCCACGCAAGTGGAGAACAAGACGATAACACCCCACCCCCATCTCTTAGTGAGGCGCTAGGCCCGACCCATCTTCCATCATTCGGGTCGCGAACAAAGATTACCGGGAAGCTGTTACAGCTCGAAAAGGAGGAAGTCAAAAGAGGTGCGTTTCAATCTCTTGGTTGTTAATGGAGTACCACTGTACCAAGGGTTTGTCGAAAAAGAATCAAATGCAAAAACAAAACGCTCTTATAGAAGAAATATGATTTTAGCAGGACCGGGGACGTTGAATTCATATAACGGTCCTAATGTCTTTTACGCTTAGCTGGGTGGGTTGCAATGCATTGATTATCTTCAACCCCATCTTTATCTCTTGATATCCACCTACCCACGGGAGATTACACCCTAGCAAATAAGGCTGATCTTGCAATCTAGAAACCGACTATTTGGATCACAGTTATCTCCAGAGAGCATCATGGCTTATTACTATACGTGCTTAAGAGGGCTCATCCCAAGGTCAAGATCGCTCTTTCGAAAAAGCAAAGGCTACACACTCAATACCTGCTTCAACGAACTATCTCACGGCAACCATGAATGCGGCAAATATCGACCGAACGGCGGGCAGCATCGACCTTGACACCAAAGAGGCCAGCCAAGTCGCCCCTTCTGCTCAAGACTACGATGTCGCAGAAACTAGAGAGTTATATGTGCGTCCCAAGGGAGCCAAAATCTTGGGCATCCGGTTTCCAGCCTATCGCTCACCCATTGTGCAAACTTTGATCATCACGCTCGTCCACTCACTGGTGGTTGGAATGTTCAACGTCTTGTCTGCCCTGGGTAGTGGTGGACAAGTCGACCCTACGACTAGCAATAACTCCAGCACGATCCTCTATGCCCTCTTTGCAGTCTTTGCTCTGTTCTCAGGGTCCGTCTGCAACTACTTTGGGCCTAGAGCTACTTTGGTAGCTGGTGGGATCGGCTACAGTCTCTTGACTGCATCGTACTGGTCATATAACCATAACAAGAGTCAAGGCTTTGTGTATTTCGGCGGAGCTGCGGAGTATGTGTGGCATCTGCCGCGGCCTTCCTATGGTATAACACTTCTTCCTTCTGATGAATAGAAGAAGCTAACAAGTTCCAGGACTGCTGAAGGCGCATTGATCATGTCGCTCCCATTGGAGAAGGACAAAGGACGATACATCAGCCTCTTTTACGGCGCATCCTTCTTCATTACCGTCATTGGCGCCATCATCCCAACAGCCGAGAACTGGGGCGTCAAAACTGCTGGGAGCGCTAATGACCAGACCTACATTGCGCTTTTTGTCCTCATGGTCATGGGAAGCGTCATGGCATGTTTCGTAGCAAAGCCCGAAACCATCGTGCGCAATGATGGATCTCGAGTCCTGATTCCTCAACAGACGACCTTCACGCGGGAACTGAAGAACGTAGGACTAGCCATCGCGCACGAACCCTACATCATCCTCTTCTTCCCATACAGCTTCGCTGGCCTGTGGTACATTCCGTACCAAAGCAACGATTACAATGGATATTTCTTCGATCTCCGCACCAGAGGCTTCGGCAGTCTGTGGTACGACTTCGGGCAGTTCTTCATGGCCGTCTCCCTCGGCTTCCTCCTCGACGTGAAGTTTCTCTCCCGCCGCAAGCGTGCCTTCCTCGGCTGGACCTTGCTCTTCGTCCTCGCGAACGCGGTCTTCGTCGCCGGTGTTTCCCGTGCGGGAATCGCATCGCGGCGTCCCGCCCGCGGAACTCCTTGATGTCGACGACTCGCGCTCAGCGGGGTACATGAGTCTATATGTGTGTTATGGGTGTGTCGATGGGGCGTGGCAGACGTTTGCGTGGTGGGTAATTGGCGCGTTATCGAATGATCCGCTGGTACTGTCTATATACTCGGCGTTCTATAAAGTCTTTGGTGCGGCGGGCGCGGCGGTTGTCTTTAGCTTGGATAATAGGAAGGCGCCTTATCGGGATATGTTTGGTAGTTATTGGGGTCTGGTATCTGGGAGCATGGTGCTTGTACTTTTTATCATCGTGAAGAGGGTTTCGGACACGATGGAGACACTCGATAACTCTTTTGTGGGTAATCACGCCCAAGAAGAGGTGATGGGGAAACCAGATGTTTGAGCCTCGCCTGCATTGGATAGTAAAAGGTGTATTCTGAGTATAGGTGCACGGGAGAGAGCGTTGATGCCGAATTTATCATGTTTATATTAGTCATGTTTAATAATTACAATACAAAACCATAACTGATATTAACAACTATGATTTTTTGCCTTTGATTTCATATCACGGTCCCAGAGTCGTCAAAGAGTTCAATATAACTTCTTCCCTCGAACAAACTCTGACTATCATTAAACCCACTTCATCCATTGCCTGCTATGCGAGAAAACTTTCTGTTATCAAGCTATTAACAACCAAATCGATCAGATGGATTTGTGTAGAAGCCAAGGAAAACTGGATTGTACTCTTAGAAGAACATGTTTGTTAAAAAGACCCCTTTAAATATGTGAGATGTCTAAAATATTATTTGGTTTATGCACTGATCATGATATCAGCTACCGGTAGGCAATTGGGGACCCCGGACACAGGTATAGCGATAGTTGAGAAAACGACATATGCTCCATGAAGACTGTAGCGATATAATCTTCGCGCTTATTTCTATTATCGTCAAAAAGCAAACAAAGATTCCGTTAATTAGTGACTTGTGGCCACCGCTTGAAGAGGATACGGTACTACGGAATATAACTTTAGCATTCTGCTTCGATGTGACTAGGTAGGCTACCCCAGAGCTTGGATGCCAATGTAGGGCCCGCCCAAGCACGATGTGACTAAGGCCGTTTCGAGGTCCATGTTCATGCTGCAACCCACCTTTGGAGGAGAGGAGGATAACCTATCATACAAGTAAGTCACTCTAGGCTTGTGAATAAATGATAAGAAATCAGCTTTACTGTATGGTAGTCTAGCTTTACCATTCTATTATCGCCATCTCACTGTTCGAGATATCGAGTAGCCTTGAAATATCCCACGGCAAAGTTGAAGTTATCCTATGTGACATATCTCAAGTTCCATCCACCTGAAGGGTGGAAAGAACATCATCCTATTGAATGATAAACCACGTGGATCTATCACCCAGAATGACCACCTCCCCAGCAGCTCCAGGAGAGAAACTTCGTGTGCCCTGAACGTGGATGCAACGAATCCTTTTTACGCTCAGAGCACCTTTTTCGGCATAAGTTGAACCAACCGTAAATGAAGCAAATCACGAACCTGTTCCTTCGGACTTACCAACGCAAATATTAATCCAGACCGGTCCACCAAGATATGTTCATGCTCCCGCTGCCCGAAACAGTTCGTGCGGCCGGATTTATACCAGAGGCGTAAAGACAGACGCAAAGGGGATGTGGTATCGTTAGGTTGGGGGAGTAGTGGATAAGACGACGAAGAGGATCCGAAGTCGCAGCAGTTCGCCTTCTCACATAGCAAGAGAACTATTACCTGCGTGTTCGACACAGGTGCTATCAGCCTAGACCCCTCCACCAGAAGGGTTTGAAATTCAAGAAGTTCGAAGGGAAAGTAGTGCTTCTGTTCAGAACTAATATGGTAGCTACCACGGTTCAATTGGGACGAAAGATACCCCTGTCGCTCTGAATTCCATAGGGGCCATGGACTCTCCTACAATCTACCAGCTGATGGAGCTGGTACACTCTTTTTCACGATTCAACCAACATTCAAGATCTACTAGAAGACTTGGATTGATTCTTCGAAGCAAGCCAGTCAGAACTTGTGTCTTCTTTGGATATGAGTGGCGCTGTACATTGCACCACCGGCTACTTTTTAAATTGCTGTAACTATGCCTGAACTACTTCCAAGCAATCATCAGCCAACACTGCCAGCTATACCTTCTTCTGATAATGCATAGCTAATCGCCCGATCTAAAATTCTTGCGAGCTTGCACAGTTTGCCCCAGGAGCTCCTCGAATCGCCATTTTTCCCACGTTCAAACCTCGCTCTATTCTATGACTTCTGTTTCAAAAATTACCACCATCGTTTCTCGATCCTGCATCAGCCTTCTATGTTGGTTGCGGAAGCACCTCCTCAGCTCCTCACGGCTATTATCACGCTTGGCGCCACTCTAATTGCTGATCCTGTTCTCTATTCTATCGGCACACAAGTTCATGATGCTCTTCGCTGGATTATCCTCTCCGTTAGTACGGAAAACCCCATCTTCTCCACGATATCTAACAGCTATAGACTGGAAAAGTCGAGCCACCGTCTCCACTCTGGTACAAGCGCTACTCCTTGTGGGTATTGCCGCAAGCCTGTCCCTCGTCCAACGAAAGAAGAGGCGGAAGATACGTTGAGGGTTTGTTGAGTTGTTTGAACTTGAGAAGACTCTAGGGGTGTAGATTACCGCCCCTTGATATCAATAAAACAAGGCGTTCGAGGGGACGTATTACCGCACTGATGCAAGCAGACGGCCAAGGTCGTTGACAGCTCCACTTCCTCCCCCGCTTCTAAAAAGCCATTAGCTCTTGATTTGTCCCACGCTATTTCTATAAGCCTATTCCCTACTTGCGGTTAGTTGACAGTAAGTTTTTCTTAACAACGAACCTATCTTGCAGACTTTCTTTTTTATATAGATAGAAATTACAAGATGAAAGATAAATAGCAAGTAGAATAGTTTTGCTTTTTCTTATATAGGATGGTCCGTGCATTACTTAAGCGAGAGCTTCAGCTGAGTTGATATAATATACGCTAGCTTAAAAACAGAGCCTACGAAGCTAAGAGCTCTTTTATAATTATATAGATCTAAGCTCGAATTAAAAATATTACTTGAAGACTTTGGTAATCATAAATGATAAGTGATTCTTTGATTTATGCGAATAGATTAGGTTGTCTTTACATCCACGCCCTAATGCTCTAGAATATAAGCATCCAGACTATAGGTTGACTTAACAAGGTGAGTGATTGGCTCGTTCTTATAGAATCAAAACAAGCCCTAAAAAAACAAGCTTTCCCGGATTTCAGGAACCGAAGTCCCTGACGATGCAATGACATCGCGAGTCGTCATCAGCCGGCGGATTCGGTATGTGGGGTAAGTATATAGGTATGTAGATGTACGAATAAGTATACATTCCTCATTTCCTTCCCCTTCATAGGTACTTAATCATAACAATTGCAATTTCCGCTTTCTTTTACTCACCACCTTGCCATGTGTCGCTGGTTTGCCTACATCTCCAACACGGAGCCATGTCTCCTCGAGGATGTTCTCGTTAGTACGTACTCCCAATCTCATCCAAAGTAGAGGTCCCAAATAGCTAACAGTGCAATACCCTCATCCAGCCCCTGCTCACGCCTTGAGCAAGCAAGTCCACGAGCACTATCTCCCCAAACTCCTCTCCCACGACCCCACCATCCACGCCGAGCCCACGACCGAAGCCGAGATCACAACGCGCAACCGGCTCTTCAACGTTGACGGCTTCGGCGTAGTCTGGTACTCGGCGACCCTCACAGCCTTCTCCGCCTCCCCCACGCACCCCGCCCTGCACCCCGTGCTCTACAAGACCATCCAGCCGCCCCTGCACGACGCCAACTTCCGGTCCATCTGCAGCAACACCGCCAGCAAGGTGGTCTTTGCGCACATCCGCGCTGCGACCGCCACGGCCATCACGCCCATCAACAACCACCCGTTTACGTTCGGCATCCACACCATCATGCACAATGGCTTTGTCTCGGACTTCGCGGCCATAAAGCGGAAGATGGGTGAGGCTATGAGCCAGGAAGCGTACTCCCATATCGAGGGGGGCACGGACACGGAGCACCTCGCTGCGCTGTTCATGTCGATTTTGTGTCCAGCCTCCGCCTCTGCCCCTACTGCAGACGGCATCCCCGCAGCATGGGAAGAATACCACAGCCCGCAAGCGCTGCGCGACGCGCTATTCAAGACCATCGAAACCATAATAAACATCCAAACATCTCTTCTAGGCACCAAGGCGCAGCCCAACGACCTCAACGTCGCCATCACAGACGGCCAAAGCCTCGTCGCGTGCCGGTTCCGGAACCACGCCACGGAGCAGCCACCGAGCCTGTACCACAGCACCGCCGCGGGAGTCACGCTCAACAGGCAGTACCCCGACCACCCGGATGGGGCCAAGGGCCCGCACGGGAAGGGCAATGGGAAGAGCGCTAATGGGAAACGAGCGGCCGAGGGTGCCGAGGGACATAATCCCCATGCGAGGAAGGATGCGGGGGAGCATGGGAGGCATTTTATTATTGCGAGTGAGCCGACTACTTATAAGGATGCGGAGTGGGATTTGGTGGAGAAGAATCGGGTTGTGTTGGTGGGTAGTGAGGGGTTGATTGGAACCGAGGAAGTGAGTTACCCTGGGGATGGGAAGGCAAAATAAGGTGTGACCAAATGCAGGTCGGCGAAAATAGGATAGATTGGATAGTCAATAAAAAAGGGTTTATGACTACTCTATTTTCTATGCAGGCTCTTAAATATAGGTATTTAACGATGTCTTAAACTATGATTACTATAGTAATAGTAGGATGTTGTAGCATAGTAATACCACCGTAATATAGTAGAGGCTGGGTCAATCCCCGCAATGACGAGCTCCTATTACGCAAAGATTACAGCTATCTATTAATTTATCAAGCTAAGCCTACTAGAAAGAAGTTTGTTCCTACGCTAAGCTATTAATCATCTACTTATAGTACTACAGCTAAAGTAAACTTCCACAACACTCAAATTTATTAATATGCTAAGTTAAATAGCGATTCAAGCGGATCTTTCATTGCTCTATTTGTATATAGACTGTTAAAAATCCACGTTTTTGTTACTAGTCTGCTAGATAGATATTAAAATATCTGCTGTTATACTTCCATCACATATTCGTACCAATAAGCCAAGCAATCAGATCAGAATCCTATATCAATATCAGTATAAACTTTCTTTCCAAGGGATCATAAGCCCACGAGCCAAGTTTCATAGACAGATGGCGAAAGCATGGGCATAATCAATAAGACGAACCTTAGGCAGCTCCGGATAATCCATAGCAATAACCCCATACCTAGCATCGCAATCCCACTTGTACTTCTGCCTAACCGTACGATTCATGCCGTGTACAAACTCGCCAATAATCTTACTATGCGCCCCCACCGCGATCCAGTGCGACTCTGCGATCTCCCCTTTCTCGGCCGGGTCCCCTACGGCGCTCATGAAGTTCAGAAACCAGTGCTCTGGATGACCAGCGGCGGCTTTTTGCAGCATGTTGGAGACGAAGCTGAATTTGCTCGAGACGAGCTCTAAGAGCGGTATGATCTCGGAGTATTTCCACTTGTCTTGTAAGGTCACTGTGACGTTGTCGGCGGTCTGGAGTGTAAAGTCGGGATTGTCGTTTAGCCATCCGCTTAGGTCTATGCCGATTAATTCCGATGGGGAGATGTCTGGATCGGCTGCATATCGTCGGAGGAGCACGGCTTTTCCACGAGCCTCTCCTAGGGAGGTTGTAGTTCGTTTGGTGATCCATCGAGGCTGGCCGTTCTGGTACCTTGGTGTCTTGTCGATGTAACTCTTTACAGCATTGTAAAAGACTGATGGCGGTTCTTTTTTGGATATATCATCGTTGTTGATAGAGATGAGGACGGTCTCGGTAGGATCTGATGCGCTCTTCTCGATGAAGTCAAATACCTCATTCATGACTGTATCAAATGACAAGTACATCGGTAAGTTGATCGGGATACCGCCATGGTACATGTAGAGGTCTCCAGCAGAGTCAACCCGGCAGCGTAAATCCAAAAAGCGAAGCCCAGCCTGCATTTGCTTGGCAATAGACAAGTACTGAGTTCTGACAAAGGGAATGTTGGATTCCGCACAGCTATCGTGTGTTCCAGGAATTGTCAAAGCACTCAAAGGCCGTTCGTCCGCGAGGCTGCCCATCCACGAACTCAATGAATAGTCGAGAAGCGACCTTGAATACCATCTAAGATCCTTGCTTTTATCGTTGGCGTTGAATATGCAGTTAATCCTTCCATTCAGAACAGAAAGCTGAGGTGGACTAGCAGATGCTTGAGCCGCTACTGCTTCTTGCGGGCTCCATCGACCATCTTTGAACTCGCTGATATATATCAGATGAGAAGTATCGTCTGGTCCATCTTCTTGGAAAGCCAGAAACGCGCTATCACCATAGGATGTGGCCGAGACCCCAGAGGCAGCTTTCCCTTCACTCACATCATCGCAAGAGTTCCAGATATCCTCGGTAGAGGAATAGGCAAAGCCCAAGAGCACCCTGGTACTGTCATTCGAGGCGCAGAGGACGTGCAAAGCGCCTTTTAGTACAAATAGTGCAGGGATCCCCCCAACCTGATGAATACCACTTACTTCCTGCGGCGGCGACCAGACCGGTGTGTCATCTCGAGGGTTAACAGACCAGATAGAATAGTACAGATTCGTATCTTGAATAAACACCAAAACCAGCTTATTATGGAAAGCAACTAGCGCTGGAGTAGTATGCGAATAGAACCCGGCCCGGCTATCAAGCAGAGCAGGGACCGTCCACTGGTGATTCAAATCATCGTATACATAGTGCGCCAAGTCACTCGAGTCCCGGATGATGATTGCGTGCAGCGTTCCTAGCAGCTCGGCAAGGACGGGGATTCCTTGGTCGGGGAACTGAGTACGGGGTTGGAAGGAGCTGTTGTCTCCAATTGCGTAGTAGAGGCCTCCCAAGGGATCACTCCAGAGACACCAGAGTTCACCTCGGTGGGTGGCGAGCGCTGGAACGGAGGCCGTTTGGCCTTCTGGGGAGTTCTGGACGTATCCGTCTGATCCTCGTGCTATCCAGGCCATGTCGAACGGATGTGCCTAGTTCTCTTTGTTGAATCACAATCACAATTGATAATAAGTCGCGGGACTCTGCTTCTTTTCCACGCGTCACCTCTTTAGAAAAGACGGGAAGCTTTGAGACTCGACGCTCGTCAGCAAAGTTCAATTGGTTTCGCTTTAGCGAGGAGTCTAGTGAAAGCCACCCCCCTGCACGTTAAGACGTAATAACCACGTCGGAATACTGTAATAGTCTTTTTATGGTATTGATCTGAATTGAAGCGCTTAAGCATTTTCTTGTCAGCTGAAACGCCTCGCACAATTTACACTGGATCCGTATCACGTGACTAGAATTTTGAGATAAACCTCTACTCTGACTAAGTACTTGTGTGCATATAAAGATGAAAGTACTAGAAAGCGATGAGCTGAATTCAGATCGAGGGCTGATGCTCAGATCAAAGCAAAGTACATTTTCGTTTTTGTAATTCACGTGTTACGTGGCTATTAGGGGCAAGGCAATTAAGCTCCGGAAAGGAAAGGGGTAAGCGAGAGGCGACGGGTGTCAATGTTGATTATCCCTTTTCAAGCTGCATTTCTCGACTATATCGTATGCACTGGGACTAACGTTTACTGCTTGCCGGCTACCTCAACATTTCTGTCAGTACACAAAGTCAAAGCATACATTTTGGTGCAGCTGACTCTCAATTTTCCAATCAGTCGCTATCAAGAATTGTATCCTCGAGATCGTCCCAGGACACCAGACCATTTGTCTCCCAAAAAGCATCCGCCTCTTTCCAGGTCTCCCACTGCCTGATCGAGTGTGATTATTAACCCGACCGTTAAGGAGGCCACGAGAATTTTCACTCTGAGGTGTACAGAGTGGAGGAGGCCTGGACTCGGCATGTCGTGAATCTTCTTTGGAAGTACTAATAGGTACTTGTAAGTCTTCCGCGTCAATTCGTTCAGATTTCGCCTGTGAGATTCCTTGTGGGACATTCAGCGATGGCCGTGGAATAATGTGCGCCGAAGCACTATCAATACGAACGTGTTGCGGACCCGGTTCCGGAACGTCTCCGTCATCAAGCTTAAAACTCTCCGCGAGGCTTTTTGAGATCTCGTGCGGTGTGAATAGTGCCTCACAGGTCTTAGGATATGACCTGAATGCCTCAGCCTTCCCGGTCCTCGCTTTCATTTTGGCCGAGGACCAGACACAAATCCAGTACTTTGTCTCCAGTTCCGTAAATCTCATTTGAACACTGTATCTCAACACTCTGAACTGCTTCGTCTTCGGTCCTTCGAGATCTAGCTCCTTGATGCCACCTTCGAAGCCCCCATCCTTTTCGATATTCCAAGTGAGAGTGTCGGATTGTTCTGGGGGTGAGACTTTATAGTGTAAGTAGTGGCTAATTTCTCGCCTTTGAAACAAACTTACCTGGGAGACCATTCATGTTAACCCAGGTTTCATCGCTACAATAAGCCAGCCATTTCTCATTGGGAGAGGCATTATAGTTGAAGGTGTAGATCGTTTCCGTGAATGCAATATCTGGCTTTTTCCCGGAGAGTTGTCTCACCCTGACGTCCTCAGGACGGTTTTCAGATGATGTCTTTCCCATCAAACTTTCTCCGCTATCACCCTAGAGTCCAATCAGCTATGCATTCAACGATCAGGTATAATGAATGTGACGCACTTGCTTGGCTATGAACTCTGCGACGTAGATGTATTGCTTCCCGTCCTTACTGGGCCAGGTGTTAACATTCTGCATGAAGGGAAGGGTTTCAAGTTCTTTGGTAACTTGAATATAAGTGCCCACAGCTTTGCAACGCGTAAATGAGCAGCTACTTATGAAATTACCTAAAGCGCGATCTCTGACGGCTCCTTTGGCGACATGCGCCTTACTACATTCGAATTAGCTGGTCCAAAAGTATTGAGTTCCAGACAGGTGTAGCTGACTTAGGTGTGGGCATAAGGATTCTCACAGATGGGAACGTCTTTTCCATCATAGTGCGCACATAGGGGTTCTCAAAGAGCCCACCACCAAGGACAACGGCCTCAATTCGCTGGTCAGTATAGAGAACTGCAAGAAGAGAGGGAATTTTACATTAACAGGCCCTTTAGTCATTTGTCGCTTGACTCCTCCAATGAGCTTAGTAACACATAGGTCGAAGCAGGTTGCAATTTCTTGGCTGCGCTGCGTCAGTGGATAGTGATTTCAGCAATAAATGCCTAACTCACTAAGAGAACTTAATGGGATCGCCATCAGTCTCAATAATACAACCAATGCTCCCCATTTTGCCGAAATAGTTCTTGGTTTCCCGATCAAATGTGCGCCTCATATTTTCTAGCCACCAGTCACGGTCGGGGCAATCGGGCCGTACTTTCGAGGCGGCAAGTCTTACAAATGAGCCAGATATGGTTTCTGCGCCGCAGATAATGCCTTTGGAGGCATATATTAGAAAGTCCTCCCTAAAAACGATCTGGACATCTTACTCTCGCTTGCGTTCAATTGGGTAAACCCGAGATGATCTAGTCTATCAAGACGAAATCGCACCAAACACTATTATCTCGTCAGACTTTGTCGTCGGTTTGGGAGAAGACTCACGCATGTGGCTCCACCCCCATCTGCAACTACATATATCTGGCCAACCTTGTATGTTGATTTAGTTCTTTCTTTCTGGATCCAGAAATACTGGACTGATCTAGAATCTTACCTTCCAATCTTGTTTTTTTGTACTTTCGTGGACCCAAGAACAGAACATAGAAGCTGGCTCTGATGCCAAGGATACAGCATCTGACTTTATTCTTCCTTGAACGAAGGCGTTGCGTACTTTCTCGTGTATAATTGTGGAACGTCCTGGCGGTACGGCGATAACGATCTCAATGTCAAGCATATCGAAACGGTCGTAGAATCGTCGCAAGCCTTGAAAAATGTCCTCGTACTTGACCTCGACCCCTACGAGAGTGTGACAAGTTAGCAGCGTCGCTCGGATGGGTATGAGAGTTTCTGTAGACATTGGTCCCTAGCCAACATCCAGGCGTCCGAAGCTCCAAAGCGATAGGATGACGCAACAGCATGTAAACGCCTTGAGTGTAATTAGGAAATAAGCCGGTTCTTACAGTCATGGAGGAGATCATATGCTGTTTTCCCCATTGCATCGAGCTGCCGCTGAATATTGGTCTGGACTTCCTTGATCGCCTCATCATTCTGGTGGGAATGAAACATGATTTTCCACTCCCCGGGAGTCAGCATTCTAGACCTTAGATTCTCTGTGGATTCAACGAAGACGAAGTAGAATTGGAAAGAGCGCTCTATCATTTCGGCAATACGAGAAGAGGCGTGTATCAAATCGAACAGGGGGCAATGGTTTCAATAAGGCTAGGGGCTCTTACAAGTCGATACAGTCGATCAGAATCAAAGTCCTTTCTGTTGGACGAAGACTTTAGTATGTGTTTGACGTGTGTCCCGGTTAAGGGTAAGTGGTGCTCTTTGTGATAGTACAGCGGTGTTGGAGCAAACGGAAGAGGTTTGTTATAGGAGTCCGGAGAGAAGTCATTCAGGTTGACTTCGAATGTAGACTCAGGACCAAGAACCTCTGCGCTCGCAACGCAGTCACGAGTCGTTCCGAGGTCAATACCCACAATCAATCTGCCTCTGACGGCATTCTTTGGCGGCTGATAGTGGGTTTGGGTTGGCGGTTCTGCAGAAGAGGTCATCGGGCGCCGCGAGTTCGATTGCTGTTGGGCGCCTTCTATTTATCAGCTGATGTTTAGGGAGTTTGAGATATGATATGTTATCTACCTTTACCGCCGCGCCTCGCTGTGCTTTTTGTTCGTTGAGATGACATGATGTTGATTTTGACAAGATGCAGTACGCAGAGGATTGCAGGGGATTGAAGAGGATATCTAATAAACTTAGCTGCCCACTTGAAGTCTGGTGGCATAGAAATCCACAACTCTAGCCAAACTGGCAATTGTTTCCCTATCTGCTCACCGATGAATAGACTGCTGCAGAAGCTGCGACAACTATCCAACGTGAGCGGGAAGCAGCAGGTCATCGCCACTCATCTACCCGCATTTTCAAACGCTCAAACGAAAGAAGAGTAAAACCCAGGGATATAACATTATTGAGCAAGGCTGGCTTTGACAAAACAAAACACTTGCGCCAATGAACTTGCATTGATAGGAACATTGCGTGATGAGACAATCTAAATCCGATTGGCAGATATCTGATAATGACTACTAACCCAGACCTCACTCATGGGTCAGAAGCCGGGGTGGTGGTTACACAAACAGACGTACCTTGTAACGGTGGTGCAGCCGAGCCCTGTAAATTATTTCTATTCTCTCACACCATGAAAACTTCGCCCATAAATACTGTAGACGAAGACCAGAATCTGAGCAGAAAATCAAACCATACAAATAATGGCTCGGCGTTTTAGCCATGTCCAGGCGAATGGGGACTTTGTCGCCATTTAAACCCCGAACTTCATGGTCGCAATTCCACATAAAGGATCAATGGTCCCGTTTGGCAGCAATTCCCCCGACAGCCCCAAATATCTGACAGCAATCGCGAGAGAAGACGACCTTGATCTCATCGGCATGGATGAAGCTCAAGTCCAGGATTCAGAGCGGATCGCGCTTCAAGAGCATGGGAAACCACCTACAACGCCAATCGACTCACCGCAATCCGAAAACATAAAGAGCTCCAAGAGCAGAAACATGGTACAAAAGCCGTCGCCTCGATCTAGAAAGCCCACCAAAGAGGAGATCGTTAAAGTGGCACAGACAGTACCCCCGAATGAACGCTTCCATGCTCTTCCCGAGGCATTCGAACAATCGGGTCGTTTGAGGAATGGCTTGGGACGGTTGCAATCGATGATTACAAAAGTGCGGCACATGGCTGCTGTTCAACAGGGCCAGCAGTCAGATTCTACTAGTACCATGGACGACGATCAACATCCACAATTACCCAAGGGTCAGCAAAATCCTGACAATCTCTCTGGAGAGGAGCCTTTGAGGAAGTCACGCAAGAAGCCACGACGAACAGAAGTAGATTCCTTACTGGAGGCCACGGGGATCGATCCAGAGTCGCTTTATATCGGAAATACCCAGCAGCTGTCCTCACAGCTTGAAGTCTGTGATAGCGTCAAATCTCGCAGTTCATTGGATGCATCTCATACTGCAAATTCGGCATCGTGTGTATCAAGTGGCGCCATTGCATCCGGACCGCAGGTTGGGCCAATTTCCTTGAACGAACGGCCCGAAACAATCACCTGTAGTGACGAAGACTGCGCTAAGAAGCAATTCGACGCGGAGTACCTCAACAAATACTGCGGTATCCAATTGCGTAATGCACGGGATGAACAGAGAAAAGGTAAATTCTGGCTGTGTCCAGAGTGTGCGCATAAAGCGAAGATGACGAGCGCCTATCTGGGCCCAGGTGAGCATATTCTCATACAAAAAACCGGTTTCCCCTATGGGAACTAAGGGGCCCGGAGCTGTTTTAGGAGCCAAAGTATATGCAAGCTCCTGAGACAGCTCCTAGGCTCCTTAGCCCTGTCCGAAAATCTAGCTTTTTACTATGCTAATACGTTGGTTAAAAAGTTGTCCATGGCTCCATAACTAGACTGCCGAAATTTGGAAACGAGTAACTCCAGGATGATGTACTTCGCCACTCCTTGAGGCAGATGTCGGGACAGCTGGCAAATTACATCGCCATAGCGACCAAGAAGTCTATATTGCCCAATGCGCGGACGTCCATTTGAGACAACGCTTGCGTCCGGGACGAGATATTGGATTCAGCAGCGGGACCAAAGAATCCTATAGTTCCTTTATTACGAAATTTATTGAATGTTCCAGAAGGTATTACCATCAAGGAAAAGGCTGAGAGCTGCCAGCTCCATGAATACCGCAACTCGATTTGGATCCGCGCGTCCTCGTTTCGGTTTTTAGCGACGTCGTTTTCCACGATGGTTCACCCTTCAATGACGATCTTTTGCTCCGCGAGAGTCTGCAAGACAGTGAGTAATGGAATACGAGCTGCAAATTGTACCTACTAATATCTTCGAAGCCGGACTGCAGCCAGATCTGATAGAGTCAATCGCTCAGGATATCCGGATCCGAACAGCCAGAGGAGATCCTCCACCCAAAGAATTTGCGGAGCGCTTGTTTAGCCGACATCTATCCTTTGTCAAGCAGTTAAACTGCCTGATGCTGCCTCTGGTGGGTGCCGATTCGGTCTTCGACGGATTTCACCAAGGTATTGCCACCATAGCAGCGGAACTTAACAGGAACATCTCGACAGATACGAAAGGTGAGTTTGCACCAATTAACCCGATCATGGGTGACCATTTCGATCCCCATTTCCACAAGTGGACAAATCGAGAGCAGGATGATCGCGATTGTGCGGGACAGACGATACTGGCGACAACAGCGATCGGGATCAAGTTCAGGTTGCCAGGAAGAGAATGGAGAGTGTGTTGTCGTGCGGAGGTGGAAATCTTCAACGCCCCTTCCGTATCTGCTGAACAGAGGGTTTCGAGGATTGTGCCCAGCAAACGTCCCTTCCCAAAATAGCGGAAAGGTCACAAGAAGGAGGGAGGAATAGCCTAATAGGTAAGTGGCGTCGGATCTTTTGAAAATTGAAAGACGCTGGAATTGTAAAATAATATAACAGCCGTTCATCTGTGACGTGACAGCTCTCCAATCTGCATAGATTTGGCCCTTTCAGACTTGTTTGGGTGTGCACGTGATCTACCCCCTGGTCTTCAATCGAAGGTAATGCCTCAGGGGCGGGCAACGTGAGAAGTAGCATCAGACAGAGTCTTTAAATGTAAGAAGCAAGTCGGGTTGACACTCTACATGGAGTCGTATTAAAGCAGAGTTTTCTAGCACGTGACCCGACCATTTAAATGGAAAGGTAGGTACCCAAGACCGGAGAACGAATTATAATCAGTGTTGTAGGATACTATAGCCAAATACTGCGTAGGAAACCTCGAGCTGGGACGTAATACTAGTAGAAATACGGTACATCTGAATTAAGGGGTAGTAGATATGTCGAGAAGGCAGCAGGAGTAGTAAGTAATAAAAGAGCCCGCTAAACAACCTGGGATTATACAGAGACGAATAGTCATTGGATAACTTCTACAAAAAGCAGGAACTTTCTGCCTTGAGCATATGCATATGCAAATTTATCTGGATTGGTGACGCCTCTGTGCTTTTGATTGGACCAAACGTACCAACAGATGGGTTGATCAGGCAGAAATTGGAAGAAGATGCAGAGATATACTGGGAAGCGGAAATATAAAGGTATCACAAACAGCTTTGTTGCAAATACCTAGGCAGCTTTATTGATAATTCATGCTTGATGTAGAAGATACAGGTATCTTTATATCCAGAGAAAGAAAAGGATGGGAAGGAAGATCTTATCACTAGTGGCATTGGGTTCTACTCCGTATGGTCTGTGTTACGTAGCATGACTTTTCCCCATTCGATAATCCGACCAAACAATGAAACCACCGATCGCGATATTTTGTGGCATCCCGCCCTCAAAGGCTGACACACACACACATCTCTCAAACTTGGACGATAGCAGAGTAAATATATAATGATATACGGAGTAATGTACCTAGATAATTCACACGTAAAAACAGGCCCCCCTCCAGTACATTATGCTCGTAGTCCAAATGGTCATGACGTCCTAAATTAGACTAGATCGTTTACCGAAGTATTCTGCGTCAAAGCGAAGAAGCAGCACCCGGAGATCGTGAGAGACCACGGTGTGGACGAGAAATCAATTGCAGCAGCCCATCATCACCACTTTCCATCAAAATAATTACCAAATCCATCTCCAACGCCCCCATTAAGATTGGCATCGCATCCGTTTTCTCGAAAAACGGATGTTGCTGTCGCTTTATTATGAGTGAGGTTGGGGCTGCCGACCGCGCACGCCTTTTGCGATCAAAACGCACCGAACTCAGGTACATCAATTCTGTCATCCACATAGATCGAAAGTCCTGAAAACGGCGCATCGATGCATCTATTTTTCATCGTGCTGACTGTTGTAGTAAAATTGTTACGTCGCGCAAGAGAAAGCTTCGCGAGTTCTACGCAGTTTGCGACACTGAAGGCCCCCTTCCTCAAACCACCCTCACGAGTAATGATGCGCCGCCGCCCACACCTGCAGAAAAACACTTCCTCGATGTCTGTGACATCTCTCTGTACGTGCAAACCATCCATCTATTATGGTTTGGGCCTACCAGAGCCCTTCCTCGACTTGCACGTGGCTGTTTGCTAATCATCCACGCTCTAGAAATCGCCCCTTCGACGCATCTAACCTCCCAACGCGTCGATCCTTACGATCTAATGCCCAGAAACAACGATCTCCTATACGAAAAACGAGTAATGATGGCCAAATCACAGATATATCGCGCAAGCCGGCGAAGACACAGCGCGATGGATCGAGAACGAGGAAGAGTCGGCCTACAACACCCAGTGCGAAGAGTGACCGGAGCTCCTCTACCCCTGTGGTTGAGATCAGGAATGGAGGACAAGCTGTACTCTCAGCGGACATGCAGAGACCGACTTCGAAGGGCTCGCAGACAGATCTTCCTCCAGAATCAGCTGCTGTCCTGAACCAGATAGTCGAAGAAACTTTTGAGAGTGTGGCACATCCCCAACCTGAAATGGCAGATACCGTTGTCCCAGCAAAGGACCTAGAGAGTGATAGAATTCGGACGACGGTGGAGAGCAGGCCAAATAGCCCAGGTGTTGATCCAAGGAAAGCCATGCCAATATCAGCCGAGGATGCTGCAGAATTAAACGAACCTCTCGTGGAAGGACTTGGCTCGCACGATACTCACCATAAGGCTGCGACAGTACATCTGCCTCCAAAGGAAGTCCAAGAACGCAATATTCGCGAGAGAGAAAGGGCACGCGAGCAGAAGGAGGAGGCTAGGCACTTGTTGATCAACCTACCACCTAGGGACGGCGGTCGGAATGCTGAACCTGTGTCTTCGCCAGGCTCAACAATTGATGCAAATTCCGCTACTACCCCGGCATTACATGATGCCTCAACCGATACAAGTCCAGAGAACGATAATTCTCGATATGATGCTGAGAGGCTAGACAAAGAGGACGATGTTCAGACTCCGCCGGAATTGAAGCCAACACCTGAGGAAGTTGCCGAGAAAGAACACCACGACAGAATCCTGAATGCTCAGATAGAGGTTTCGCGGAGGGAAATTCTTGGAAGCAGTCCCTCTGCTGCTGACAATCAACTACGGATGGAGGAGCAACAAGCTGCAACAATGACTAGAACAATCGGAGATGAGCCACAGCCAGAAGGTACTGGTGAAGGTGAAGCTGAAGGTGATGCCCTTACCAAGGGGGCCAATGAGGTTGTGGAAGACGCCATGGAAGATGAAGATGAAGTAGCTGCGGTGCCCACCCCTGAAGATGTTCCAATGTCTGGCGTGGGGGGATCACATGAGAAGCCTAAAGATCCAGAAAGCAGACCCCGCGAGGTAGCCGATTCTGGGGCTGAAGATGACCTCCCAATCGATGCGATGGATGTTGACGCAACTACGGTCAAAGACTCATTTGAGAGCAGTGAAGGACTTGAAAGCCGTAATGAACCTTCTTCCGCTCGCGCCGACTCCCCTGAACCAGCAGAAGTTCCACCAAGCGACGAATCGTCAGCCACTCCAGCTGAAGCAACACCTCAGAGGACCCCTTCTACTGCTGCTGCTACCCCGGCTTCGGAACGTTTAACAACCCGTTTATCTTCAGGTGCCATACGGCACAAGTCAGTCAACGAAATTCTGGGAGAGATTCCACGACCCAATACATCAAATTCAGAGAGAACTCCAACAAAACTGAACACCGATTCAGGCTCAGCTGAGAACTCAAGTTCCCCTTCACGGAGTAGTACCCCTCAATCTCCTGGAACCCGTATGCGGACTTTGGTTGAAAAAGCCAAAGATAGGGAACGGAGCAAACTTTCACATGTCACATTTTCGCGGACTCGGCCAAACAAATCAGTTTCCAATGATACTGCTCTGATGCCTTCTGGTCCACAAGCATCAAAACCGACACATGATGATTACTTCAAGCCGCTTTTCATCGCCTCGGCTGCCTCGGACCGGAGGGGGATCCCAACTCTTGACAGCCTGCTAGCCACAGCCCATAAGACAATCACGACTTCCAATGCATACGTCCCCCTGCAGGAAACCCAAACCGTCAAGGTTCTCAAGCGCATATACCAACTGCAATCAGGGAACAAATGGACTCTACGACAACCAAAACGTGCCACGGAGCCTAACAGGCCTACTACCCATTGGGATGTCCTCCTTCAAGAAGCAAAGTGGATGCGAACTGATTTCAGAGAGGAACGCAAGTGGAAAACGACTGTGGCTAGGAATTTGGCTTCCGCATGTGCTGAATGGGTTGGAGCCAGCACAGAAGACCGGAAACTACTGCAAGTAAATGCCGCCTCTCCACCCTTAGCAGAGCCCTTGAAGGATGTCGAGATGAGCGATTTAGATCCCTCACACCCTACACCTGATCTTGTGGCTTCTGGGGAATCCGATTCTCCTATGGAAGACCTTGATGAGGAACCCCGCCTTGACCTCATGGAAACTGTTGCTCCCACGGCCATTTTTGCTTTACAGGACGATGATGTTGTCTTTGGCTTACGGAGATCTCCGACTGCCGATAAGCTCCTTGCAGAGCTGCCTATGTACGGGGCTCCGTTGAGCGTCCCGCAGTCTGACATACCAACTTCAGAGATCGATCCTGATCGAGCCTGGCGACGACCAGCGCTTCCTTTGAGCAAATACGTCGAAGGGCGGATGGAGTTGAAATCAGAGGGTCCTCCTAGAAAGAAGAGCCGATTTGAATATGAACAGGAAGAAGATGATGAGGATGAAGTCGTATTTGGTGAGCCAGGTAACAAACCCGTTCTTCCACCAGAAGCAACCGATGTTGCGTTATTCAACCCCGAACACAAGCATATTCGCGATCGTATTCATTCATCACATCAATTCCGACCCCCATCAGAATTTCCGATGCCGCTGCAAAGTTTCTTTGAGACTAGAATTGCATCGCAATGGACCTGGGATGAAGACAATGAATTGAAAACTCTTGTCCGAGAGTACTCCTACAACTGGTCTCTTATTTCGAGTATGCTCGCTAGTAAATCCAATTTCTCATCTGGTGCAGAACGTCGAACACCTTGGGAATGCTTTGAGCGCTGGATCCACCTCGAGGGTTTGCCTGCTGATATGCAAAAGACGCACTATTTTAGAGCCTATACCACACGCATCGAGGCTGCTAATCGCAATGTGATGGCTCAAGCTGCTGCAGTCCCACCAGGGGCCGCACCGAATGGGCAAATCCAACCCCCTTCTCGGAGAAGAACCACGACTAGTGTTCGAGTCGAGCGCCGGAGAAATCAAAAGCATCTCACACTGGTTGATGCAATGAGAAAGTTAGCCAAGAAACGGGAAACAGCCATCCAGAAGCAACAGCAAGCTGCTGGTATGGCAGCACTTCGGAAAGCCAATGAAAATCACAATCCTGGGCCACGCGGGCCGGTTCACACTCCCCAAGACTTCAGTCGGATCAAACATGAACGTGACGAGCAGTTCAAGGAACGGGTGATTGCGCTTCAACAGAGACAGGAAGCGCAACGAAGGGTATGAAATCCTGTCTTAACGAAATTGATTGTTTTTTTTTACAAATATATACTAACCATCTGGCAGGCCGTGCTGGCTCAACAAAGAAACCCCGCCCAGAACGTCCCACAACAACAGCAGCAAGGTCCGGCTAATGGCTCCCAACAACGTGGCCCCCCTCCTGTAAATAATCCATTAGCACCGAATGGAAATCCGAGTACCTCTGGCCAAACCCTTACCGTACCTGGACAGAACCGACCTCAACGTCCAATGCCCCCTCAAATGGGTCAACCTGTATCTAATGGTCTACGTGTGCCTCAGCTTCCCATGAATAGTATGCCACCAGGCCCAGGACCGATGCAAGGTATGCAATCGCAAATGCCAATGCAGCCAACTGTGGGACTCGTGAACCAAGCCGCTCAAACGGCCGAAAGCCAACGCGCATTGATCCAGATGCAACAGCAACAAGGAAAGGTTCCCGGACAGTCACCTCAGATGCACAATTCTCCCCCGCGACCCAACGGTATTCCTCAACCTCATGGTTTCCCCATGCAGAACATGATGGGCTTCAACAGCAATGCCAACGGTATCTCTACTCCCCCAATGAATGGCATGGCATCTTCTCCCGGCCAAACTCATGGCCAAGTTAGTTCTCCCCGAATGGGCCAACTCCCCTTCTCCCAAGACCAACCCAACAACACTATCGCCCGCATGGAAGCAACACTACGAAAACAATATCCCAACCTCCCCACAGACCAGATTATGACCATGATGACGGACCTTCTCAAACGAAACGCCTCACAGCAAAGACAACAAGGTCTCCAGAGCGGACTCGCGCAGAGTGCCATGAACGCAGCAGCAGGTTCCGGCACTGGCATGATGGATGCAAATGGCCAAGTTCCTAGACAGGCAAATAACAGCCCCCAAGGGCAACAGCAGGCCTATGCACAGATGCTGGCGCGCCAACACGAGAATCAGAAACAAGCAGAGCAGGCACGACAAGCAGCGAATGCGCTGTCCGCTGGTCCGCCGCAAAACCGGGTCGAGAACGGGACTCCAGTTCAAGGGCATGCGCATATGAGTAGTTCTGCGGGTGTTCAGAGTGGGAAATAAGGCGTTACATACGGGTTGGGTGGCTGGTTTGGAGTTTGGGTATGAACGGGTATGAGCGGGGATTATCCGTAGGCTGGGTGGGTTAGAGTAGAATTTTGCAGCCTCGCTGGAGGCCATGCTCTTGCATCATAGCATAGCAGGCATGATGAAATATATATATTAATAGCTCACATGATAATTACTGCTCGTGACTGTCTTGCGATCTCACTCGAAATTTTGCACCCTCGCGTCGCATCACGTGATACAATACACTTCATGCCTTAGGGTTAAGGCCAACATATTCTGCCCTCATCGACCGCTAAATTTAGATCATCAAATCTTTAAACATTTCCTTCAGACTTCATTCTTTCAACAACACCAAATCAAAATGTCCCCTTCAAAAGACGGTCCTCCCTCCAGCGGAGCGCCGAAAATAGGAATGAAAGGATTCTCCCTCGCCTCGAAACCCAAATCAGGGACCTCCAAACCATCCACCACTACCAAAACCATTGTCGCAAAACCTCCGAGTTCTTTAGGCAAACGCCCACGCTCAACATTCCCCCAACACGATGATAGCGACAACGATTCCGAGAGCGAGATGAGGGGGAAGCATGAAGTCGTGACGGGCTTTGGTGAAGATGGCGCCATTAAACAGGGGGGAAATAAGAAGGAGGGACCGCTTGTTATTCCGAGTTTAGGGAATTCGAATCGGAGGGCTGGTGCGAGTAGGCGAGGTGGAGGGAAGAATTTACTGCCTGCTGAGGTGCAAGCAGAGGCGAGAGAGAGGGAGGCTAAGGAGAGGGGAGAGGGGGAGGTCAAGACAGAGGAGGGGACGAAAGAAGAGATCAAGTGGGGGCTAAGTGTACGGAAAAAGGAAGCTGAAGAACCTGCTACTGGTGACGAAGTTGACGTCAAGGCGGAGGAAACAAAGGTCAAAGTCGAAGAAGTCGAAACAAAAACAGTCTCGACAGATGACGAAGCCCTACAAGCTCTCTTAGGCGATGAGAAGGCGCGCAAGGGTCCAGATCTCATCATACCCGCTCACGTCTCTGAAGACGCAGCCTACGCGCATGCCATCGCCACCGCGCCACCGTCCTCAACCTTAGAAGACTACGAGCGTGTGCCTGTCGAAGAATTCGGCGCCGCTCTTTTACGGGGCATGGGTTGGAATGGGGAGACGAAAAAAGATGGGAAGGCTAAGGATGTTAAGAGGAGGCAGAATTTACTGGGGCTTGGGGCGAAAGAGTTGGAGGGTGCGGAGGAGTTGGGGGCGTGGGTGCAGAAGGCTGATGTTAAGAGGCTCAAACCTGCTGGGAGTGGGAAGGGTCGGGGGAATGGGGACAGGAGACCGAGGGTTAGTGAGTACAAGAGGGAGGAGGAACGGAAGCGGGAGAGGAGGGAGGATAGGGGTGGGGGGAGTTATAGGAGTGAACGGGAGAGGGAGAGGGGTGGAGGCAGGGATCGGGACGGGTATCGGGATAGTGGGAGGGACAGAGAGCGGGAGAGGGATAGGGACAGGAGGCGGCATTGAGTTGATCGTTGATCGTAGTGCACGAGAGACGATTTCCTTCCCGGTTACGAAACAGAGAAGCCATCATCCAAGGAAAGGCGATATCATAGACATACTGGAGAATTTACAGCAGAATATTAAGTCGAAGTACATCACCTACACCTATACCTTCCAGGCAGACTGCTCCCGAGCAAAAGTCCCAACCAGCCCGACACGCCTCACAATCAATAGTGGTGGAGCCAGGTAGCTAGAGTCGCAAACACCCAGACCCTCTACGGAGCTTACACAACTCAAAATCTCCGTTACAGGTCGACACTTCCGGCTTCCACTCACCACACCTACACACAAGTCCGACCTACCTTGCGCCAACCCTTTAATAGAAAGCTACGTCTGGATTACGGTTACCATCTACCGCCTCGTCTCAAGTGTTTACTCATCCCCAACCAACCCCAACATTTCCCAAACAAGACAACAATAAATACGAACCCGAGCTACCTACCCCTCTCGACCTTCCCAGTCCCATGCATCACAGCCGACCTGCACCACAAAAGCGAGGGACATAAAGGAAAGTGCAAAGAAGAGAAAGAACAGCGACAGATTTTACACTCTAGACTATGTATGGCATGCTTGAGAAGTTGAGAGTGCTTGAGCGAAATAAAAGCAATTTTACAGATATATAGATAGATAGATTTCATATCGAATATCATCACATCATAAACAAGCAGCTGAAACCCTTTTACTGAAGTACCTTAGCCCTACCTCGCATTCGGAGTCGAAGTAATAGTATGCGATTGGTTCCTTTTGCGAGTAAGCCATGCGTCCATACGATGCGATGCGACACCAGTGGATTGGATACTCCGTATTCTATATAGTACAGTATATAAGTGCGGGGTACGGTAGGTTATGTATAGTATTCGCTTTTTTCTAAATCTGACATTAGGGACTGTATTACTTTACGGAGTACAACTTTATACTCTGCTACTTAGAGAGCTTACTCAGTAGATCTGACGAAATACAAGGCTGTAAATAAGAAGTTTTATACTAGAGTAAAGAGCTAGTCAGTTATACAGTACGTGCGAGATCTATCCTTTGAAAGCCACGCTAAACAGTCTCCACTTCCACTCCACTGTCAGACTTAAAAGGCGGGCGAGTATGCATACGTACATAGCCTATCCTATTCAAGAAATATATCGCGACTCGTACGGGCTGTGGGTGCACGCATTACGGAGTAGCGTAGTAGCGTAAGTGCGAGTCGGTGCACTACTCTCGTGTAAGATTTGTTTTTAATGTTATAGGTAAGGCGGGTAGATAGGGGTAGAGATCTGATCTTTGCTTTGATAGTGATTGGATGAGGATCGCGAAGTCGACTTGCAATAAAGGTAAGCGGATGAGTTGGAGAGGGAGAGAGAGAGAGAGGCAGGGTTTGGTTGGTTGTGGAGTTGATGGATGTGTACGGAACGAGAGTTTTGTTACGGACCTACCGTACGGGTATATGGTATGGGTAATGTAGAGTAGGTAGAGAAAGGTAAATGAATGGGGTATACGGTTCGTATTTCGTATGCGGGCGGGGAAATGTATTATATCCGGGTATTGATAGGATATCCATGTATGAAGTAAAGTTAAGTTGTCCTGCACATGCATTTCGTAGTTTATAATTTTCAGTCAGTTGGTCACAGTAGTTAATTAGCTACCACATGCCTAAATAATAATAAACTACTTGCGAGATACACTATCTCTAGGTTACGCCGAAATGCAACAAAGGGGAAACGAATAGCATTATGATCGAGGATGTGTGTCGTTATACCGGTACTTGAGCGGCGCCGCGTGTTACGTGCGGGTCGTATCCTTCGTATCAAGAGTCGAGACAGAACTAAAGCGAATAAACGGTTAGTCTTCGTGTAAAACACGATGTCGAAGTGCAACAAATTCCAGAAAGGGTTCTGAGGGATTTGGGGATTTGGAATGCAGAGACGACTGAGGAAGAAGGGGTGGAGGGGTAGGATTACGTACGTTAATCGACAGGTGGGGTGCTGGTAATAGAGCGAGGTTCTGATCTTTCTATTTCGACTGTTTGTCTAGTTTTTATTCTGAAATTTCTAGTGATATTTGTTATTTTCATTCCGAAGCTTGGTATTGCGAGTAAAGCTGCCTATTGTTATTAAAAGTAAGTTAGTAGAGATAGGGGGGAGGGGTACCTCTAGCTATGATATCGATTTAGCCGCTCTCGAAGCTTCACTAAAAGCAAAAGAATGCGAAGTATACGACACGACGTGCAACAAACATTATAAAAGACCTCATTGGGACTATAATACGAGCGTCAGATACTGTATGTCCCAAAACAGTTCACAGCTCGCAAAAGAGTTCCATCTTAAATCAAACTTTTTAAGTGCAAGTAGTAGTGCAAACTCTCGCTAACGACCCCTAGAGCAGATCCGGCATGTGATCCCGAGCCTTATAGGGTTAACCGGCAGACATCCACGCAGCGAAACGGCAATAGTTTCAATAATAACCAACAGCTCAGTCATAGGCTCTCCGAATCCGAGCAATCCGATACGAAGTGCAACAAACCGTACAAAGATCCCTTTTCAGACAATTTGAAGTCTTCATCGTCTGCCCAAGTGGTGCGTGATTGGATGAAATCACGATGAGGATCCTGACCGATTGCCGCTCGGCTACTAGATGCATATGTACAGTACGAGTACGCTGATAGGAACGAAATGCGACGGCTTTTACGCAACTTGAATCGGATTCATATTCTGCTATAGCTACTGTAGCTGCTTTTGGTAACGAGTACGATGTCGAAATGCAACAAAACGCAACTACTTACTTGTATGGGCATTCGGCCTGCATCATATACGATGAGATACGAAACCAGAGCGAGCTTGGCGTTGGAGGTTCGGAGTCCGTCGTAATCGTGTCGTACTTAGATGCGCGATTCTGTGGAGTCAGGGGGTAAACGAGATGCGATGGACCTAGCGGCCAAGCGTACGACAGCTGGCTGGGCTCAGTGGGCTGGCTTTAGCCTTCAGACCGCTGCGGGGGTACACACATGAGTTTTTCTCTGTTTTAGAATGATCCAGGCTAAATATTTGGTCGTATTCGATTGGGTATAACGAACACGAACCCGAGCCGACGTGCAATGAAAAGTTTGAAATTTCTCCTTTGGGTTTATATGTGATAATTCCAAATACATGTATCCAGATGGCGGGGCTACTGAAAGAACAGCGAACCCGAGTCCGAGCCCGAGTTGGCGGAGAACGCATAAGCGCTTGCAGCATTGGTATGAACAATTGGTTGAATTAGATGAAAAGGGGGGCGCTTTCATCCCGGTTAGTATTGCGTCGACTATGTTCAAGTCATGGCACATCATTAGCATCATTGGAAGATTTTCACTTCTATCTGTTCATCGTGGAACCTTTTCTCCTTCCTTTGCCAGTTCTCCCTTTCCGGATTTGGAAAATGGCGCGACTCCCGATATTCAGCTGGTGCTTATAGAACATCTCTTAAGCCGCGTGGGTCGGGGTTTCCTTTCGGTTACTAGCCTTAATCTTGTGCTTCCACATGTCGCTTTCGACACGGGCCGCATAGAGAGTTTCGGTGTCTTCATTACTCCGTAGAAAGGATTCCTCGTTCACCCAGATCCAGAAAACGAGCTATGAAGGACTTGACACCTATACATCTCTTCCTTCCATAGTTCGATAGCGCGTACGCTAGCTGTGTTGTATATGATATACATGGAATTACCATGCCCCATACCAAAAAGTCAGGCCTTCGCCTGGCAATTAGTGAATTCGAGTCCCAGATCTACGTAGGCTTTTGCAACTCTTTTCATATCCTCGCGTTAGATCAGACATCGTCCAACCCATAGGCAAGACCGCTCCAAGACCCAGAAAAAAGTACAACATAGTCAATTTGATTGGGTGGCATCGAAGTCAGATGTAATCTCAAAGCCGAAATCCTCAATTGCAGGAATTTCTCCTGCTTCCGTATCATAACACGGCATCCATCTGGTCTGCATCCATCTGGTCTGGCTCCATGACGATTCGCACGTTCTATAGCGCCTGGTATCAGTTTCGGCCGAGCACCGGCTTTCTCTCTTGAGAGGCGACACTTGGAGCATATGTAGCATTTTTCTGGCGTACGCTCACTCGGATGTAGACATCCTAAGTGACGCCATGCATAGCAATCAGAACAGCACACCCCCTCTTTTCCCTCGCTGTTCGTTCTCTCCCCACAACAAGCAATTGAAACGTCGAAGTCATGGATGACCATGTCCGGAAGTTGGGGAAGAGAGGCGTAATACCAGTTCTCAGCCATGAATGAGGCCTGAGCAAATGAAACGATATCATAAGGTGCGACGGCATTGAGAGCCATCTCAAGAACTTCCGTAGGGAGGGCTATGCTGAAAACTTCTCGCGCTGCAAAATCCCTTTCCCCTTCCTTGATGTAAGGAGATGCGAGAAAATAAGTCAAGATGCGGAAACCAGCTGAGCATTCCGTTGTGGAGGAGTTGGTGAGCAGTGGGAACACTGTCGAACACTGTACCTTATCTGCCGCAATTTGGACGAAAGCGATGTCCGCTAGCGATATGAATATACAGCGCAGTTCATTCCCTCTACCTTCTAGATGACCTACAAATGTCCTTGCTCGTGACACAGCGTCCGATATGGACGATGATGTCCCGAAATCCTCGCAAAGAACGACAAGGTTTCTATGAAACCAGTATATTTCTGTAGGAGGACTGTCCCAGCCAGGAAATTCCTCAGCACCAAGAGGTAGCTTTGCAACCTCGCTTTCAGAGGATATTTCAAAGTCCCAAGCGGCAAGTCGCAAGAACGCGTAGCACAGTCTGCGGAATAGGGCTGATGAAGGGTGTTGCCAGGTTATATGGTCATCGATAAAGAACCGCCATTGGTAAACGAAGTCCATAAACATGCGATATTGGAGTTCATTCAAGGAGCTCGGTTGTCCAAGCTCAGTCTCCCAATGCTCATACTCTTTCCCTGCCTGCAGCGAGTCTTCTCCGGCATATATGTCGAGAAGTGGACTGCTTCCATTTTGCAACAAAGCCTCGTAATTCAGGTCTGAAGCCTCGTGTATTGAGTCAAGGTTGAGGCGCCTCATACACACGGGTTCTGGTAATTCCATAGCCTCATCATCCCCTTCTTCGCGGTGCCAGAATGAAACAGTCAAGTAGGCTGAATCTAGGTCAAGTGTATAAACGTAATCGAGATTCCGCTGCAGTGGGCATGGGAATGGGATTGGCGTCGCTTTAGATAACTGCTCATCGCCATCTAATAATCGCCTCAGCGTCAAATACGTGGATGTATCCCCAGGAGAGCTAATTCGTCCCGTCGTTCGGTGGATTTGATACCACTTCCCTGCATCGAAAAGAGTCAGTCGAGGGTAGAAAAGCAAGTTAATTGGAAGACAACTTACCCCCTCTGTGCACATTCCAGAACCCTCGAGGGATCATGGTGGTAGCGTGTCGGTAGATTGCCATGTATTCAAGACCTTTCGAGAGACCTACCGGTATAGGCGCGAAGGTATTTGAAGTATAGTGGCGCTGAGGTCGGATGCAAGCGCGCGCTTAGAAGGACGTCTAAGATAAGCGGTCACTTTACTCTTCACTAATGTCAGCATCTGTTAGAATGCAGTCGTCACAAGGATGATGATGAATAGCTTCAACGCTAGCATAAGAGGTGATAAGCATATATTATGTTGTGTATGTGATGTGTGTAGAGTCAAGATCAAGCGATCGTGAAGAGTTTCATCACCTAGCATGCTGATGTAAGCAGCTAAATCCAACCACCAGAACAACATCGGTTTGAATACTTTTGCATACTCAGGTACCCAAAGTACACGAGGATAAGAAGAACAAAATATCGTCCAACGAAATTGTGGGGGAGGAAAGTTTCTACCTCTTTACATTTCATGCTCAGCATATATATGGGTTCAAACTTCAAAGCTGGACACAGCCGCTCACAAGGCGTATTTTTCAATGACCTAATTAATCGGAACATCATCTGGGTTATAGCTCCAAATAGCTCTAATTTACAGCTTAAACCAGGCATGGTCTACCACCTGGCTAGCTGTAAGTCGTTCCTTGGGATTGTATCTGAAGATCTTCATGAGAAGATCCGATAACAGGTCAGTTTCCTCCTGAGAAATATCATGTCGGACACCTCCTGGACCATATCTATTCTCATAGAATAGGCCTGGTATAATTGCATCCTTGATCGATCTCGGCTCTGGAACTTGCACGACAGAGGCCTCACATCCAACCTCCCTGTCGCCTGTATCAGGTTGCAGTAGCTCTCTGCGAATCTCCACCACACAGCCATCGCCATCAACATTATCTTCGAAGAACAGTTTGCGAGCCTCCCATGTCGTCGACCACCACGTCTCTGGTAACTTTCCAAGCATCATCACCATCTTGCACAGATATTCATCCTGGTCATCATCAAAGGTATCAAATAGTTTCCTCCCAGTGCGTATTTCGAACAATGTGCAGCCAAGTGCCCATATGTCGCTCCCAACCCCAACAACTTTGTCCACAGTGTACTCGGGCGAGCAGTAGATCTATATAACAAATTAGCATGTATCTGCTACAAATGTGTCTAGGAGCCAGCTCTTCGCCTCCTTCGATTGTTCCTCGCTTCGTCCAAATCGGGACAATCAGTATAGAAGCAAACTGACCTGTGGTATTCCTATGTCCTGGGGTGGCTCCGAAATATCAAAAGACTCGCCGAAGTCAATAACGCAGGCTTTATCAGTGATGAAGCTCTCCCCAAGGGCGCTTAACTCGACGTCGTCCCAGCTAATAGGATAAACGAGATACTGAGGAGCTATGGGCTCATTGTGATTTTCGCCAGACCTTGTGGTAACTTTGGTGGTCTTTGGTTGCCCAAGAGCCTGCAATATATCATGCTTAGAGAGTCCATCAAGTCCAGAGATCCGGGCTAGAATATTGGCCGGCCGAAAATCTGTCGAAGATTATCAGAGCGAGCAGATAAAGTGAGAAGTGAGGACCTACCACCATGGCAGATGCCACCTAAATGGAGAGCAGCCATAGCTTTAGCGGTTTGTAAAGACAGTTCTCTCAAAATCCTTTCAGGATCCCGAAACCTTACCACATTAAGCAATCTAGATACACGGGGACCAAGGACCGGGTAAACGAACGCATAATGTTGGCCGTTAGGACCACTGATGTCGAACTTGTCTTGAGGTAGGCAGAAGTGCTCAGCCAAAGGACCTTCATCCAGGCCAAGCGCTTTCAGCTTGTTTACACGCAGCTCTGGACAGTCATACGTAGACTCCTCAGCCATGATAATCTTCACAGCTGCAAATTGAGGTACGTCACTCGTGTCGTCGCAGCAAAGCCAAACGTTTGCATAACCGCCACTCCCGAGCTTGTGAATGACTTCGTAGCGTTTGTTGAGAAGGTCACCGAGATGGACAGGATGGTGCCTACCACTTCATGAAAGTTAGCTAGATCTTGAGTGATCAAAAGAAAGGAGTGACAAGTTGTACATACGGCTCGTAATCGTAGACTTTTTCGAGGGCTGTTAGCCGTCCATCGACTACCAAGCTATTGTCCTTGAACTCCTCCATGCCGTCTCTCGTGGGCTTATACCGAGTAGTAATGGTTTGTTAAGACCCACCTACTTCAGTGGTGTGGATGGCGAGAACTTCTCGCCGAGAAGGGTTTTTAGGGCCTAATTAGGTCCCCATGCTTGGATATACTCCTATTCTATAAGCCCATGCTTAGATATACTGTCAGGAAGAGTGCATATTGGGTGGTAAAATGGGTTACATTCTACTCCGCGCGCCGAAAAGTAATTCGAGCCCCGCTTCTTTCCTTTTAAGGTTTAAATGATACGCTTTAAGCAGTGCACACCCTGCTTAGCTAATCAAGTGGTTAGGAATAGTACTTAGATCTAGCAGATTATAGTTTATCACTGTAAATCTTCACTATAGAAAAAGCGGGGCTCAAATTACTTTTCAGCCGGGCGGAGCGCCAGACATCACGTGTAGCCACACACGTGACATATACGCCCAGGTCCTAGCAAAAGTCTACCCCCTCGGGTAAGTTAAAAGCCCAGGCATTTTATATTAACTAATACGGTAGTGCTATGTCTAGGTCTCGAGGCCACTGGTGGCTGTCAAGACAATGCCGTTTTTAGTTTACTTTTATTCTTAGCACAGTAATGTATATATGCAACGAGTAGTTCAACCATGGAAAACTACATATTTGCCATCACCGATCTATTCCAGTATCCCCAGGCTGCTGATTTAATCTTTCTATTATTATTCTCTGTATACGGTACTCACGAGGAGTTTTGTTTTAATTAACATAAGAAGTCATCGCACATCTGAATCTAGATCCACCCTAGGTGTAATAAAAGATACGAAGCACAGATCTGAAACCCACGGATTTAGACTATAGACTTCTCATGAGCTTCAACCGGCACAACCTCGATATTGCGCTCGCTCTCCCCGCTCTTATCGGCAAGACCCATATCCGCAGCGAAAGTAGAGTGCGGCACCCATTTGGCGGATGTACGAGGGGACGTCTCCTCCAACATGCGATCGACCTGCTCCAGGGTGAGGCCCTTGGTCTCGGGAACGAGGAAGTAGGAGAAGGCGAGGGACACGCAGCACAGAGAGCCCCACATGAAGTAGATCTTGGCTCCGAGGTTGGCATCGCCTTTCGCGGTTCCGACAAGGTAGGGAGTGATGACACCGATAATCTAAGATATGTTTGTTAATATGGTAAAGATATGGGGTTGGAATGGAAAACTTACGCAGTTCCACATCCAGTTCGAGGCCGTCGAGAGACCAACACCACGCGAGCGGATTGGGAGCGGGAATATTTCTCCTACAACAACCCAAGCAACTAATCGGTGCATTAGTATAGTAAAAATCTGGTTAGGAAAGAGCCTAGGAGCCCAAGAGCTATATTGGGAGCTTGCATATGAGCTCCGGAAACAGCCCCGGGCTCAGCCCCGATGGAGTAAAACAGCTTTTCGTATGAGTATGAGAATAAGCTTACCTGGGCCCCATGTGAAGGAGAAGATGGCGATGTTGATCATAATAAAGGCAATCATAGAAGAAACCGCGGGGTGGTTATGTGCGGAAAGTTCTCCCGCTGTAACACCGATGATACCAATGAGGAACTGAGCGATGATCATACCGATAGAGCCCCAGATCAGAAGGGTTCGGCGACCCCATTTATCCACTGCGTAGAATGCAAGCGGCGTGCAAAGCGTGTTGATGAGAGCACTGAGGATAGAGATCAAGAAAGGGTTGTGGATCGTGCCAAGCGAAGTTAGGAAAATATTTCCAAAGTAAAAGATAAAGTTGATTCCAGTTAACTGTTGCATCATCTGCATGAGTATGCCAAGCAGGGTCCGGCGGATGTTGCTGCTGCCGTTCTTAATCGATCCCGTGAAGCAGTTGGCCCAGCCTCCCAAATAAGATGTGTTGGGGATAACCGACATTTCGTACTCGTGATTAGCGATAATCTCAGCAAGTTCGGCTTGGATGTATTCAGACTCGAGTGGCTGTCCACGAACAGAAGAGAGAGCCCTTGCGGCATCATCGAGTCTGCCCTTTTTAACAAAGTAACGTGGTGATTCAGGAAGAAAGAACAATCCGACAGCAAGAATCAAAGCCCAGACAAATTGAAGACCAATTGGAATGCGATATGATCCGGTATCTTTTCGGTGCTTGGTGCCATTGACAGCTATGTTGGCGATCAGAATACCAATGGTGATGCAAAACTGGTACCCAGAGACGAGAGCGCCACGAACTTTTCGAGGTGCAATTTCCGACATATATAGGATAACTATTCGATTGATTAGAATCAAGTATTCATGCCAGAAAATCTGTGAAAAACATACCAATGGCGGAGATGAAGCCAACACCGAGACCTGCAATGAATCGGCCAGGTACCATGAGTCCAAGGCTAGTTGAAGCAATTTCGAGGATGCATCCCACTGTGAATATCAAACATCCCAGAATGATAGTTAGACGACGACCGATGAAATCGGCAACGTCGCCCGCGATTATAGCGCCAAAGAAGGTACCAGCGGAAAGAATTGAAGTGGTTAGAGATTGATCCCGAGCTGTAAGATGGAATTCGCCTTGAAGCTTGACGGCCGCATCCGATGTTCCTCCAGGTGGTGCAGGGAGGCCGGTATATTGAGTAATGACATAGGGCATCGCCAGGACACCAGACATCCAGCCTGTGTCATATCCGAAGAATATGCCTCCGAAAGCAGCAAAAGCACAGATGAGATATGCCTTTACTGTAATAGGGGCTTCGATCCGGTTGAAGTCGGTCGTGCCATGGACGGGGATGGCACCTCCAGCCATTGTGAAGGATGTGCAAGGGAGAGTTATCGATGATAACTACTGAGGCGTAGCTTGAAGAAGGGATCGAAGTGAGCAATGGAGGTTACCAATGAACAAAAAGCACGAGTGACTGTGTACAGAAGGGGGGATGGTGAAACTTATACTTGACCGAGTGAAGAGCAGCTACAAGGACCCCTTGTAATGCTTGGGTCTAACGTTCATCTAATCGCACGATTCGCACCGGGGAAGACGTCTGCTTCTGTTGTTTGGGACTAGGGTCACTCCCCGGTCACGCTTGATATCAGCAGAGAGTAAGCTCGCATGGGTCACAGGCCTGGATCTAATCACCTCTCTGCTCATAGACAAGCGCCAATAATAGAACGAGTTTGTTAGTTGGTTCAATAATCTCTAACTTCGTGGAGCGGAGTCTTCCAGAATAGTGACAAGTTTCTTTGCAGCGAAGATTTATGGTCTGCGGCTCGATTCTGGGTAGGAATCTAGCCGGTCGAGGACAGTATCTCCGTGCTCTCGCGTCTGGATGGGCTGGGTGGGGTCTGGGGAAGAGGGGCGGGAACGATTGGTTCCCCCGCGACCCCCGCCGCTGGGACAGCCAGCGCTAAAAATATCACTTTCCCCCACGAAAAGTCTGAAGATTAGACTTTCGTGAAAGCTGAAACTATGTCGCATATTCGACCAATCATTTGAATATAATGTGTCAATACCGAAAGAGCTTTCTGCCATTTTAGATCTCAAATGATAGTATGGCGTTGAAAATCAATTAAAACAAATCAATTCAGATCTTTAGTCTTTGAAAAATTGAAGGTGGCTTGCAGTTTTCGGCGCCTTTCTGGGCCGATATTCACGGCTCGGTGTTTCTTTCTGCGCCAACCGGCGCTTCTTCGAAAGAAAAGAAGCCTTAGTGCTACACGGACATTTATAGATTTCATAGCGAAAAAGGGCTTGAGACGCGATCATGCGGGGGACCAGGTAGCCATGTGTCAACCCCAAACCCCAAACCCCATATCTCAAAGTAGGTAGTGAGGAGTCCCCATGTCTGTGCTAGCGTCCCATGGAAAGATAGAGGGCTGAAAACTCGCTGCTTTTTTTTGTTTTCTTACATTCGGCCGGCCCTTCCAAGCTTTCTCGGTGTTATTTGTGGCCTGTAGATAGATGAAGAGGAGAAATAAGAAACAAATTACAGTGTTCTACGGCAGGTACTTCGTACATAGATGCAGCAATAATTAAAGTGATTGGATTTTGAGCGTCGAAAAAACGTGAGCATAAATCATAGCCAAATACCAAAACGGAAAACAAAAAGACATCAAATAATACTTTTCGCTCTAAATAAGAGAATTTGTGCTCAAAAATGAGGATATACCCCAAGGCCCTCTTCAACTCTAGAGGTAGGGTTTTAGTCTATTGAAATTAAGAGACGTTCTGTGAGTCCTGAATGGCTCAGTAGCTCCGATGCATCGTAATAAAATGCGACTAGGAAACAAAGGCCTGGACTTCAGGCTCTGCAGGATTGGTGCGCTGTAACCCTTTGCAGACAACGTTGTCATGTGTTCTAAAGCTGATGGTAACTAAGTCGTCAGACGGAAGCATGCTTCACTGCAAGCGGCAACGGCTGGAGTACCCGAAGAATGTGGAGATCGGATAGCCATGTTCTGGGGATTTTGAGCTTCTGTTAGAGCAGATGAGTGGCTGGTGGTGTCTTTATGTGACTGACCAATGGTGAAATGTCTTGGCAAATATTTAACGCCCAGTCTCAGTCACTTTTCCAACCATTGAAATCTGAAGAGACTTGGTTTGGATCCGATTATCTCAAGTAGCTCAATGCAGCCACGACTAAAGTATCCACCCCCGTAGAAAGGGTGGGCTGTATGACAGGTGCAAAATACGGGCTATGGTTGCTGGGAAGCTCATCAAGTTTCCCGCGTCCCTTCAAGTCCTCAAACGTCTTGGGATCCGAGCCTCCAAAAATCCAGAAGCAATAGGGAACCCCTCCCCCTCCATCCTTGTTGGGGACCTCTGTGGCGAGAATACCAAAGTCTTCCGAGCCACTTAGTGGTGGGGTATCTGGATCAAGTCTTTCCCCAAAATGTTCGCTAAATGCCTCCGCTACGTGGTTCGTGACATCTCGATCGTTGATAGTGAATGGAAAGGAGCTTGTGGATTCCCATCGAGCTTCTTTCGAAGCACCACTGGCATCGCATTCTGCCTTCACAATCCTTTTGATGGCTGCTAAGACCTTCGTCCTCGTTTCGGGGAGTACAGTCCGGACATTGATCTTGAGAGTAGCTTCACTTGAAATGATGTTCTCCGTCATACCAGATTGAACACTTCCTACCGTTACAACTGCAGAGTCTCGTGGGTCTACCTCTCTGGAAACAACGGTTTGTAGGCGAACGATAATATGAGCAGCCATAACAACAGGATCCACAGTCTTATGCGGCATACTTGCATGCCCGCCCCTGCCATAGACTGTGACACGGAAACTGTCCGCAGCAGACATAAAAGATCCGACTCGAGTCCCAACGGCGCCAGCAAGTAAGGGGAAAACGTGCTGCCCTAACACAACATCGGGGATCGGGCAAGCATGCTTTTCAGAGTCATATAGTCCATCCGCAATCATTGCCTTGGCTCCCCCAGCTCGCTCCTCATTCGGCTGGAACAGTATTATCAATGTCCCCTTCCAATGTCTCCTCGAAGCGTGTAACGTCTCAGCGGCTGCCAGCATACATGAGATATGCATGTCGTGACTAGAAGTGATTGGTTATTAGCATTAAGTTTGTCAAAAGGAATGAGACCGAATTGACCAAGCACAGAGTGAAACCTGCAGCAACCTGTTCTAAGAGGCCAAATACTTGCGAATGCAAATAACATACCCGCACGCATGCATCACTGGTTTCTCGATCCTATCTTCCACATCAACCTCCCGCTTTTTACTCGCGTATGGCAGGCCTGTCAACTCCTCGACTGGAAGCGCATCTGTATCTGCGCGGAGCAATATTGTTTTCCCTTCCCCGTTTTTGAGTATGCCGATGAGACCAGTGCCTCCAATGTTCGTTCTCACGTCAAATCCCTCGAAAGAACGCAGATGCGTGGCCGCGGTTTCAGCAGCAAGATGCTCTTGGAGGGAGAGCCCCGGGTTCTCGTGTAGATGCTTGTATAGGGACTCGTAGGGCGCGAGGTCAGGCTTGAAGGTTGACAGGACGGTTGAGATATCCATGGTGGAGTGGACTCCTCGAATTTTAGTCATCCTGCCTCGATTTCAACTTTATCAATACAACTCCTAAGAGGAGAGGAAAATCATGCAAAGGAACTCTGGACATCATGGCGTTTGCCAGTGCATTGGGACTGCTTGAATAGCATGTGAAGTGGTGAAAGTGGGGGTGCACAGGCCACTTGATATATGACCTGGCGCAATACACGTGACAGCCTTTAGCGCTAGCTAAGCGATTATACCCTATCCTATCCCTATCCTACCTCCTATAAACTTTTTAGACTGCTGACCTTTTGCCTCTACAACTCTACTCCGTACATCTCAATAACGGGTTTTGACCCTACGCGTAACATTCTCGATTCCTGATGACAACCATTTTGTAGCATAATTGTTATTCAATTCAAGTCTGCCAACTACATCTGCTTTCAAGTTAGCCGTCGTAGACTATCAAGACTTATTTGTAGATGTCGTGGCACGGTGGCACAGTCTCTGGCCTACCGGTAAGTCTTCAAAAAGTTCATTAGGCATGGCAGTAACGTCAAAGTCATCACTTTAGATCCCAAAAGGTTTTACCCCCGACTAACTTCCAAAGACTCAGCTTGGCGCCAAGGCTTGCAGATTCCCCTTTTCGTTGCTATTGTTATTGCCTCATTCGGAAGTCACGACTCCTAGGAATTCCGAAACTCCGTGGCGACTGAGATGGGAGTGAACTTTCCTCTAACCCAGGCTTAGTTTCGTTTTAAAAGCTTGTCCTTGAAGTCTTTTTGTTGCTACTTGAGCGCCTTACTTCCATGTCTTCCTCTATTTAGCCACTGGTATTACTGTATCGTCGTTGTCGCCGTTGTCATGAGTATATTATTTGATATGGCGCCCGGTATTGCTTCACAAGTTACCCACGTAGGTACCGATACTCCGGGTCAGTTGCCGGTGTTAGTCAATGCTATTAATGTTCATTCTATTTTCAAGGAAAATTATGTTGAAGACGTGCAACGAAGTTGAACGATCAGATGTACTGTACATGGCAAATTTCATCGTGGTCAAATTTTCCATTTTCGGATTTTGAGTATATCTATCAATGGATCAACCGTCTTAACGGTGCTTGATCCCTTTATATCTCTTTAACGTCCATGTCAAACATCTATAACTTCAGAACTGAACCAACGCCCACTATCTTCCATTTCCTGCAACCTCATAGCCCCTCGAAGACTCTATAGCGGTGGCACAGGAAACTTCGGGTCATCTGCCGGTACTGGATCAGGGTACGTAGTTTCATCACAAGTGGCAGCACAGCCAATAATGGGGTTGATAGATGGAAGATCAAAGTCGAAGTCAGCCATGCCAACCGTGTACGCGCCATCACCACGACCAGTGTGCGTATAGTTCTGATCAGCAGTGCTAATCTGAGTGTTCGATGTGTGGTATCTGCAGCGTCTTCTCATGTATCCGAAAACCTTAACCTGGCGACTAGACTTCCATACGGTGTGGCACTTCCCATCGGTCCACGTGCACGTGCTAGAGGAAGACTCGGTCGAGCAAAACTGCTTCTGGCCATTTCCGCCTCCGTTGACTTCAATGGTTCCTGTGGTCGTGACGACCTTCCAATCCTTCTCAATTGCAGCGGAGACCGAGCCCCCTGCCCACCAGCCATTGCTCGTGCAATGTGCACCGAGGGTGGCTTGTATGTTTGCGCAAGAGGAGGTCGTAGCACAGTCCACTGCAGCCCCAGAAATTTGCCAACCATCGTATGAGACCTGCTGATTGACCAGGAAGTATTCCGTCCTAAAAATTGTTAGAAATAGTTGGAGTTGCTTTGCTTTCGAAAGTCTTACCAGCATTCTTGATTGCTCGAAATTGATCCGTCCTTATGATCACAGTCCCAATCAACATACTGTCCATCATCATCTTGGTATTGCGTACCCGTAGAGTAACTTGGGTCGTTATCCGAGCATGATGGGAGTTGGCTGCCAAAGTAAGTTGCTCTTTCTACAAGTGCCGCATCGATTGCGGAGTTGGTATAGTTGACAGGAGTAGCAGCAATCAGTGATATCGAGAGTGATATCACTGCTGCTTTCGATAAGTTAATGGAATGCATTGTTGCGGTTGAAGTGAGATGATGTGTAATGGACAGGAAAGTGTGATGGATAGGAGGCAAGATCGAGGAACGGAATGAAGATGAGAGGAAAATCATAAGAAGAGAGAAAGAGATGGAGTTATATACTTTTCATGAACGCCCCTTCATCCTGAATCTATGGATTGACTCTGCCCTGGCTAAGGAGTGCTGTTACTGCTGTAGTCTTAGCCTGTAGAAGGAATTGCAGCTGTTCAATCCTGATCCCACAAAACTGCGCATCGAGGTCTTGAATGTTAACTAATTGGGAGTTCTAAGGCGGAGGATCTCATGAAGCTCGTGGGTTCGGTGACATGGTATAGTGCTCTTACCACTCATGGCCACCCATTCGTATCACAACAGCGCTTCCGCGGCTACGAAGGAAGTGGGCCGGCATTACACTTGCTTCTTACATACTCAATTCGTAGTAGTGATCTCTGGTGATCTCACCTACTCATTAACATGCCAAGACCACCAGGAGCTACTTG